>JBBPBX010014117.1:22644-35697 GCA_038048925.1 Garcialebias charrua | reverse complement strand
TTTTTTTCTTCCAATAGAAAATACACCTGACCTACCATTCTGTGTTTGCCTGTTTCTCCTTCCTCAAACACCAGCGGGTCGAAGCAGATATGGCTGCTCATCATGAGGTTCTGCTGGAGGTTTCTTTTGTTAAAAGGGAGTTTTTCCTTTCCACTGTTGCCTTTGTGCTCGCTCAGGATGGAAAACTGGGACAATTGTGATTATTCAACACAATCTGCTTTCTTAGACAGATAACTTTTACTAATTGGCTTTAAAAAAAATGCATATTAATGTTTTTGTTCAGTGCCCTAAGTCAATTTCTGTTGTGACCTGATGCTATAAATAAACTCAATTGAACAGAAAAAACAAAAAAAAAAGTCAATTTTTGTAAAACAAACTGTCTCAAAGGCAGAGCATCTGCTTGAAGTGAAACTTGCAGAAGGCAGGTGTAACACATCATTTGGTTTCCCTTCACGTTGGGGAGACTGTTGCCAGCACCGCATGAGGAGTGACCACGTGCTTCCGGAAAAAACAGCGGGTCAGCTGATTCAAACGGCACGCGGAAACAGTAAAAGTCCAGAGAAGAAGAAGAAGCTCTCCGAAAGAACCGTGTTACATCTACAGAAAATAACGCTGACTGTTGGTTCCGACCCGCCAGGGAGGTTCTGAAGAGCAACTCTGACCAGGAGGAAATTATTCTCATTATGGCTCACAACGAGTCGCAGGTCAATTTAAATGGAACTCAAGTAAGTCTGATATAAACTTCTGTCTCCATGTATTACTCTGTTCGGTCACGTTTTCCTAAATGTACACACTGTAAGTGATTTTTGTTTTGTTATGTTTAGTGTCAGTCCACACCTGTTGTTACTGCACGTGACTTCCTGGTTTCTGTTTCAACTTACAGCTGAGAGAAATAAACAAAAACAAAGTTAGGTGCGTTATAATGTGTCGTAAAAGTGTCATAAAAATGTGCTGGGTGCTGGACAAGGTTTTTCTGAAAAACAACTTGGATAACACTGAATGTGTGAATGGTTTATTGTTATTTTCTGTTTTTAAGTGCTGCTTTTGAGTTTTTTGTAGATTCATATTTTAATATGAGAGATTGAAAGTTGTGAGACCAGCCATATTGTATGATCTGGAGACAGAGGCATTGACAAAAAGACAGGAGAAAGAACTGGACATGGCAGAAATGAAGATGCTGAGGTTCTCCTTAGGACCGACAAGGAAGGATAATAATAATAATAATAATAATAATAATAATAATAATAATTTTATTTAAAAGCGCCTTTCAGAACACCCAAGGACACTTAGATAAGATGGAATGAGATCATCAGAGGTACAGCACATGTTGAACAACTGGGAGACAAAGTTAGAGAGACCAGACTGAGATGGTTTGGACATGTCCAGAGGAGGGACAGTGGGTATATTGGTATAATGATGTTAGAAATGCAGCTGCCAGGAAAAGGCCAGAGGAAATGGATGCAGTTAGAGAGGACGTTTATTTATTTATTTATTCATTTTATAATGAAATACAAAACAATTAACATATATGTAATAAGAAAAACAAAATGTAAAATGAAAGGTAGCAGATGAAGAAAAAATCTTATTACCTGTATATCTGCTCCTTATTCTCTAATTAATACGTAATTCAAACAACCATTCTCTATAAATAACAAAACAAAATGAACAACTCATTTGATTTTCTAATTCTCATACATTTCTCATTAAACTCCATTCATATATATTTTTTTAACAATTCGATTTTGACCATTCTCTTGAATACAAACATTGATTTGGCTTCCTTAACATCTGTCTCCAAGTCATTCCACAATCCAACTCCCTGAATTAAGCGGAATTAACCTTCCCTTCAAACTACCGGTAGTTCTATACTGTGGTTTTACAAATGTATCTGTCCCCTTAAGATTGTAACAGCTTGATCTTTTTACAAAATACATTTGGATATTCGAAGGTAGTGTATTATTCTGAGCTCTATACATAACTGATAAAATATTCTATTCAACCAAATCATGGAACTTCAGCTATTTCATTTGATAAAATAATATACCTGTACTTGATGGATGATAGTACTGTAATGCTTTCTTGTGATAATTCTTACAACTCTTTTCTGAAAAATAAAAATAGGCTTTGTAATTGATTTACACGCTTTTCCCCAAAGAGTAACACAATAAATTAAATGTGGCGCACAGTATGGAGGTGGTGTGAAGATGACTCGCTGTGGCGACCCCTGAAGAGGGAAAAGACGATTTTAATCAGAGAAATTCTATTTTATGAGAAAATTCAATATAAAAGCTGAGCACTGAGCTAGTTTGATGAAGAAGCTAAATCTGAGTTGTTAAAGTTGAAAGAAGCAAAATGCTAGCCGAAGGCTAAAAGCAGCAAAATGCTTACCAAAACAAAACTAATTACTAAAGTAGCTAAATGCTAGCTTAAAGCTAAAAGTAACAAAAGACAAGCAAAAAGTAGCAACACAGTTGTGAAAATCCAATCCTACTCCAATCCAACTTTATTCATAAAGCACTTAAAAAATAAAAAAACCTATACAGGACCAAAGGGCAGTACAGGCAAAATAAAAAGCGCAAAAGGAATAAAATACAAGAAAATTTAATTAAAAACACATAAACAGCTATGCAATAAAAACTGAAACAGTTAAAGGAGTTTCAAATAACATTAATAAAAATTTTATATTTATTTCACATGGAAAAGGATAGGTTTAGGTTAGCAACAAAAGGCTAGCTTAGACTAAAATTTGCAAAAGCTTAACTAAATATTAAAAGTACTGTATCAGAACAGTTGTGAAATGTAGCGAAAGGCTAGCAGTTACTAAAATCAGTAAAACAATAACTTAAGACTTTAATCTAAAAGTTAAAAGCAGCAGAATAGTAGTGAAATGTAGCACAATGATAGGATTAACATATCCAACAAAAAATAGAGTAATTGTGCTGAAACATATAAAAAAATAAAAAATAAAATAATTTTGAAGGAATTGTAGAGATCTCAATGAATTTCTATGGGGATATATTTGTAAATGTACTTGTAAAAAATAGTATAACTTTATAAAAAACAAAAGTTCTAGTACCCATCATCTAAATGAGCTGAATGGTTTGTTAAAGCTGGGGTATGTAACATTGTAATGTAGTCTGTAACTTTTCAAACAATATATTTTTAACATATTTCTTCACTCTGTCACGATCTACTGACAGACTGATGTTAGACAAAGTAATCTCTGAAAAAAACTATAGTCCCCTTGCTTCTCTATCAGCATTTATAAAAACACTGAAAACACAGAGTGACCCGGACACTGACCAGCCAATAAAAACAGAGTTGTTTGTCACGCCCCAACCCACGCCCCCGCCTGTCACAGCCTCAGCGCCGCGGCTCGTTCTCATTCAAAGGATTGCAAAGCGATGCAGGACTGTTTTTTATGTGACACAAATGTATTAAATATCCCTTCTTCATCCCAGAGCTGGACTTTTATTTAGTTTTTTTGCCAAAAGTCAAGTGATCGCTTCATCCTCCACTCACAGGAATGAGGAAATGGATTTGTCACGACTCACGAGCGAATTAAATCATGTCCAAATTGGCTGGTGATGCTCTGCTGATTACAGGGTCTTTTTGTGTTGTTGGACGAGTGATTCATGGTTTTATTATATTTTTTAAACAGTTATATTATCATATAAACACAGAACTTCGCAGCGCAGAGACAGGACATGGAGTGGGGGCGGAGCATTCCAGACATTCCAAACCTGCGCTGACAGAAAGAGGAAATCACGAGCGAATTACATGTCCAACGTTGCTTCGTGAACCTCTGCTGATTTCTGCTGGTTTTTGTGTTGTTGGACAAGTGCTCCATGGTTTTATAATATTTTTAAAAGGTTTTATTAACATATAATCACAGAACTTTGCAGCGCAGACAGGACATGTAGTGGAGGCGGAGCATTCCAAACCTGCACTGACAGAAAGAGGAAGTCACGAGCGAATTGAATCATGTCCAACGTTGCTTCGTGAAGCTCTGATGATTTCTGCTGGGTTTTGTGTTGTTGGACAAGTGCTCTATGGTTTTATTATATTTTTAAAAGGTTTTTATAACATATAATCACAGAATATTGAAGCGCTCCGAGCAGACACACAGCAGGGGGCGGAGCAGAACTAAAATTCAGCAGAAGCACGGACTGTGGCTCCCCCTCTGAGCCATATACGTATAGCTCTGAGGGGGAGGTAGCAGAATGCTTTTCTGCGCTGAAAATATTTCTAAGTCCCAGAGTGTTCAAGAAATCGCATACCCGAGCTTTAATGGTTAAAACAGTACAAATTAAATAGAAGTAATTAAATTGTTAAAAAAAATACTGTAAAAGGCCACAAACAAAGAAGAACAGCAAAACAAGAGTGGGAATGCTGAATCAGCATTCACTCAGTAAATAATACGGTACGTTTTCTAAGACTGATTTCAATGTTTCAGTGAAGAGATGCTTTCATTTCCTCAATAGCAAACCCAAGAGAGGTCTAGGGTTTCTAGAAGGAATGCATATCGTCCACCACCGCTCATGCCAGAGTTGGAAGCTAACATCATCTTATGCTGAGAAGGAGCAGAGTTATGGCTGTTTGGTCAAACTTTATAAATTAAATTATGCACAATGTCATGCAATACTGTGAGACTGCAAAGGTGATCTTGCTCAGAGCTGAGAGTTATGCTCAGCTACTAATATCTGTAAGACTGACACTATTTCCATTTTTTTTTTGTATTGTACTGTATTGTGTTGTATACAAACACAAAGATGCTCACAGACACTAGCAAAAACACTATTGCACTTTGGTGACAGGCAAAACATTAAAACGTAAAACGTAGGCCTGTCGTGATAAACAATAAATCAATTACAGTAATGGCATGATGAATGAAAATTATCGAACTCATTATTGGCTGTATCATTTCTTCGTGTCTCTCTCTTTCTACTGAAGACACGGCTCAACTCCGGTGATCTTCACTGACCCCTCCCTTTCTCTTTTCTCTTTAAAATCCATTTTAACCATCCAAAATCACAATTTTTGATCGTTAAAAGCATCTAAGCTGAGAAGCTAAGCTACGAGCTAAGCTAACAGACTGACCTCGGGAATAAACCTCCATCTTGTCAAGCTCCAAAATTCACAGTTGAAACCCGTGCCTTTGTGTAAAAAGTTGTTTTTCTCTGCAAAAAGAAACTGAGAACTTGTTTAATTTTTTTTAAAATTAAAAGCTTTGTGTAAAAAATGCTATGCTAAAGAGTTCAAATCACTGAGCGTTCGCCATGTCACCATGTCAGTCCATGTCACGTCATGGGCCCTCTTTCCCATTTTTCTTAAAGAGACACTGCTCAACTAACCATCCTTTAGTTCAAACAGTCTTATACTGGTGGTCAAAAAAGATATTACACTCCAAAAAAATACATTTCTTCTAAAATTTCACAATTAATTATTGTTAAATTTCAACCAATATTATCGTTTATCGCAATAATTTCTGAGACAGTTAATCGCCCAGCAAAATTTGTTATTGCGACAGGCCTAGTAAAACGTTACATTGTTAAATGTTGGTTTGCTTTACACACCAGAGCTATCAGAGATCTCCCATTCTGTTTTTATTTTTAACTTTTAAAGGTTTCATACATTGGACATGATGCTGAGGAGATTCCGTACTTCCTTGGGGACACATATGGACAGTTTGCCAAACGACTGGATCTGAGCTTCAACCAGCTCAGGTAAGAAAAATGTGAAAACGTGGAGTATGTAATCAATCATCTGTTGTCTTCGTTTTTGTGTCAGCTGTAAGTGAAGACGTGGTCCCCGTCCAGATCAGAACATCAAACAGCTGGATGAGTCCCAGACATCCGCTGGGGACATACAAGGCATAATAAAAGGCACAATCAATACAAGTGACATGCTAATTCAGGAGCAAATAGAATGAGATTCTTCTGTCAGGACATGAAGGAGCACCTTGTGGCATCCGTGTCGTAGGGGTGCTGTTATATCGACACCAAGATAACAGCTGATCTGAAAAGTGGAACAAAAGACAAGATGGTTATAAGGTGACTTTGGTTCTGAACTCTTTTCATGTCTGTCAGACCATGAAGCCATCTCTGTAGACCCTTAAAAAAAGTCTGAATAATTGCTTTGTGAGAGTTGTCTGTACTGGGGGTTTGCTAAACCACTTCACACTTTACAGTGCAGGACCCTTCCCTTTTCACATACCGTAATTTCCGCCGTACTTGTCGCACTGCGGTACAAGTCGCATCAACCCAAATATGTCTAAAAAAGTGGAAAAAATCATAAATGTGTCGCTTTGTCGAATACGCTGCATCACATCTATTATGCGTCACCGTTGACGTGTTGCGTTTGTTACGCGTCACCGCTGGCAACCCGGAAATGTGGGCCGGTGTTGTGCCAAAAACCAATGGGCTGCCCAATGGCGGCTACGGGAACGTGCACAGGAGGACTTTAACAATAATTTAACAAGGTTAACACTTAAAAACAATTATTTGTTTGCTTGAAATTATCGTAAAGGTGTGTCTCAGTCTAACTTTTGCTTCATAAAAGAACTTTAACGGTCAAATCAGCTGCATTTCAAAAGTATTCCCTGCCTCGGTGCTCTGGGAGCGCGCAGACAGAGCGGAAAAAAGGAGGAACGCTGCTCGTTTCTTCAAAATTTAACAAGAATAACACCTAAACAATTATTTGTTTGCACAAAATTATGCACTTTAATGGTCAAGTTAGCTGCATTTCACCAGGGCGGTGCAGCAAAATGAAGCTGAGCTCCAAGCAGCGAGCGGAATGAAGTTGGGGGGAATGTGGCAAGCTGATTGTGTCACTAATAACTCGTGTAGATTCTCAGTCATCCAGGACATGGTAAATTAAAAAAGTTCAAGACAAAAATAATAAATATAAAGTAAAGTATAATAAATAAAGTCCAGTTGTTTTTGTCTTGAATTTTTTTGAATTCGTCATTATAGCCACGTTTACCTATTACATGACATAACATCATACCTTACTGCCACTACTACTCTGCTGCCATCAAGTGACTGAAAGTGGTACTGCTCAAATTTTTTTCAGTTAGAATGAATGAAAACGGTCATATCTCAGCCTAACATGGTTTATAAATATGGGGGAAAAAATCCATAAATACGTCGCTCAGCCTATAAATTGCAGGGCATGTAAATTATGCAAAACCGCGACTTATAGGCTGAAAAATACAGTACATGCAGACCAGCTTGGAAGCTTGTTTTTGGCGGTTTGGTTATCATGTGGCCATGCCTCAGCAGCACTGAAATGAAGCCAACATCTTCGGAACACACCTTCATAACAGCAGTAGTCCTGCTCATGGTGTTGGACTTCTAAGTTCTTCTCTTACCGCTTGGCTTGTCATTAACTGGTCAAATGCTTTATCATGATGGAGAGGCTGAATAACTCAACTTTAAGCTTGGTAACTGTACTCTGCAAAACGTAAAGGCTGAATTTGTTTTCTCTAAACTAAGGCAGCACAAAACCAAATGCTATTGGTACATTTATGCACTTATCCACATTTTCTTTCATTAATATCCTTTTTTTCCATTTTCAAAGTGTTGCTTTAGTATGACCATCTTTATTGCCCTATTAGAAAGGCAGTGATTTTTTGCTTCCGTCAATGTGTCTGTCTGTTAGCAAAGTGTCTTTTGAAATATTGAATGAATTTTAATGAAACTTTTAGAATGTATTTTTTTTATCCTTTATTTCACCTGGAAGAAATCCATTGAGATTATAAACCTCTTTTACAAGGATGTCCTGGGCAATATGCAAGGTGCAAACAAGCCACTGCAAATACAGCAACACAGTCTTAAGAACAGTAATAGTAATAAAATATTTACGACAAAACATCTGATAATAAAATATAAAATACAATACAACAAAAAAAAAAATCACAATTTAAGACACTTGAACATTACAGGTGCAAGATGTGACTAAAACCTCTTGACAGATTTTGTTGAAAACTAGGTAAGCAGATGATTCTGTTATTGTCAGTCTGCTTAAAGGAAATGAAAGTACAGTAGTCACAGGCAGGTAACTGATGATTTTGTTCAATGGTGCGAGGACTCTTTCCTCAAACAAAACATCGATAATACAAAAGATATGAGCATTGATTTTAGGTGGAAACCTCACAAGCACAAAGTCACCTTAATCAAAGGTCAAGCCATTGAGAGACTGCCATCTTACAAATATCTTGGGACAGTCATAGATGATGAATTAAACTTTGAAACCAATTTTGACAAATTAAGAAGGCCCACCAGCACCTGTTTTGTCTAAGGAAACTGCCAATTTAATATTGACCGAACCATGATGACCATGTTTTATTGCGCTTTTATTGAATCTGTTTTATCATTTTCCTTGGTGTCATGGTTTGGTCAAGCAACAGAAAGAAAAGAGAACCCTTCAGCAGATTGTTAACCCATTGTCCAAACTGATCGGAGGAAACCAAAAATCAGTTACATCCCTGTACATTAGCCAGATACAGCGGATTGCTTCTTCTGTTTTAAAATATGTTTTGACACTTACAGGGAGTTTCAGCTTCTTCCCTCCGGTCGGAGGTTTTTAGTCCCTAAATGTAGAACAAGACACTTAAAAAATATCTATGTTCCTACTGCTGTTATCGAAATTAACAAATTGAACTGACACCAGTGTTCTCAGTGGTTTGACAGATTTTTTTTATCTAATGATAAATTAATATTTTAATACATTTTTTTTAAACACTAGTTGAATTTTAAAGTTTTTACTTTCCTCTTTTACGTCCTACTTTGCTTTGACTATGACCCGTGGAACCTTGAGCACTATTATCTGTGAATGGTTTGAGGTGTTCTTATTTTTTTATGGTATGTGTGCGCATGGATGTATACTTTATGCTTTGTACCACTGCAAACCAAATCTACCTGTACCCTTGGGTATAAATAAAGTAACCTACCGTAACTTAACCTAACCTAAATGAATAAAAAACTCCAACTTTAGCTGCAGATCATTTTAAGACCATGAGCCGAAATAGGACAAACTCATCTTTCCTGACTTTGTGCGCACAAAGAGTACCTCAAACCACAGCCAGCTAAGGGCCCTGAGACTGAGAGTGTTGTGTAGTGAAATGAACTTGGAGTTGATATATGCTAATAATTTTCCTAAAATTACTTTGTATATGAAAATATACCAATTAGGGATGCATGATATTATCGGCATGGTATTGGCATAGGCCGATATTAGCAATAAAATTAAATATCGGACATTGGCCATTCCATCAAAAATAACTCACTGCTGGTTTAAAATACATTGTTTATATATAAAGCATTGTTTTTGTATGACAACCCAGTGACAAGGATGCCTGCAGCGCCAGCACAACGTTATGGCGTCACGTGCGCTGTTGAGTTTAGATTTGTGAAAATTTACAAATTTGCACCATTCGAGTGTTGTCATTGTGTTAGAGAGAGTAAACGTCATGAATAAATTTGACATCAAACATAATCCAAGTTGAAGTGTTGCATCATTTTCAGCCCCTTTTTGGCATCTGCCTTTGGTAGCAGCCAAGCAGGCCAAACTGACAAAGTCCATGCAGAATAATGTAGTGTTTTAATTCCACAGCAGAAAAAGCTATGAGCCTCTGTAAATAGGTCTAGAGGAAAAAGAATATTGGTATTGGTTATCGGACAAATAATTTGTAACTTATTGACATATCGGATATCGGCCAAACATCCAATATCGTGCATTCCTAATACCAATGTTTCATCCTTCGAATATCACTGTACAGTAATCACTGTCTGAACATCTTCAATTGATCGACTTTTGAAGTCAGCCCCATTCAAGGTGGTTACTATAGCTAATCACCATTAGCAAACACAAAAATGGCTATAACTCGGTCAGTTTTACACATAATAAACCAAGATGTGATGATAAAGCAATTGAGTCATTCACAACACATATACTTTGACTGCCAAAGTTTTGCACAAAATCTTGGAATTTTGCACAGGATTACACATAACGTTATTTATAACATTTGACCAAAATGGCTACAACAAAATAATTTCTAAAAATCAAATTATCTTAGTTGAAAAATTCAGGCATGAAAACGGGTAGCTGATATGTTACCGGTAGTTCTTTCTATTTTTATGAATTCATTACATTATTGTCACAATCACTTTGTTTCTTGTTAATTTGTGGCCACATGGTTTTAAACAAAACTGTGAAGACATTTAATCTTCAGATGATAAGATTGATTACATTGTAAAAACATAAACCTTTGATTCTATCTGTTTACATCTCACCATCACTGACACATTCGTTGTAAATTTGACAATGTTAAAAAAAAAAAAGTTCAATACTTTTTGTACCTATCTTTACTTTCTATTGAATGTAACTTTTGTAAATGAAATTTAAATTGAGACAGACTGATTTAACTTGTCTAAAAATTGACAATTGTCATGTTTTAGTTTTAGCTAGCATGTAACAGTAATGACAAATGTCAACAACTTTCTTTACCATAGGAAATATATTCCCACACATCAAATAAGTGTAACATAAAGTTTAAATACATTTTTATTTATGTGACGTTTCAAACCTCGTTGAATGTCTCATGTCAGATTGTTGCAACATTTTTATATGGACTGTCAGGTGAAGTACGCCAGGTGTATATAGATGCACATGTTAGGGGAAACTCAGTGGACCGCCTTCAGCATTATACACTTCTTTATGCCGTTCAAGTCAAATCGAGAGGGAGACATTGCCAGAGTTTGTTGCAGCTAATATGCTTACTTCTGTCAGTGCAATTGACAACAATCATCCGGCAAACTGACAATGAGTCACAACGAGACGCAAGATGTGGCATCAACTTGAACTGAGACCCGCATGATGTTGGTGTGCTGCACCTACGGTTGTTTTTTTTTGTTTTTGTGGAAGCTTGTGCATCTTTGCTTGTGTGCAGTGTTTGTGCACCTGTCTCTGTAAGCACAGTTGTGAGTGGCTAGGCAGGTAATGGCAGGATGAAATTATGGTAGTGGGCTGTCACACCCACACCTCTCCCTCTGCGTGCTGCGGTGTCAGCCTGTCTCATCAATGTGTTAAGAAGTGTGGCTTGCGGTGAGATTTCTGTCTCAGGATGGACCTGGCTGGGGTTGTGTTGTCCACTTTGTTCCAGGTCAGGTGTGTACACATTGCAGGGAGGTGGCATGTGCTACCTTGACATGATTTCTGTCTTTCAGTGCCTGCATCTGTTACATTCAGTGTTTTCACCCTGGACACATGAGGATTGAAGTGGACATGTGTCTTTGGCTCACAGGGAGAATTCCTTACAGAGGTTGAGCACTGTGATGTCTTTTCTAACAAATCTGACAGCATAAATGACAAACAGATGAAATTGGTAAACACTTAGACCCCTTGTAATTTTACTTGGTGGGTCTTTCTATATCCGTTTGAGGACAAACGATGCATTACTATTGAGGCTATTCAGGTCTCTTTTGTGAATTAGTCCCTGAGACTCAATGGGACTAACCTGTATAAATAAAGGTTGAATGAATGAATGAATGAATTATTATTATTATTATTATTATATTATTATTATTATTATTATTATTATTATTATTATTATTATTATTATTATTATTATTATTATTATTATTATTATTATTATTACAGTACTCTTATTCAATTCAATTATAATTCAATAGCACGGTGGCACAACTGGTAGAGCTGCTGCCTCTCAGCGAGAAGGTTGCCGGTTCAAATCCCGGTCCGGGGGCCTTTCTGGGTGGAGTTTGCATGTTCTCCCCGTGCATGCGTGGGTTTCCTCCGGGTACTCCGGTTTCCTCCCACAGACCAAAAAACATGTATGTTAGGCTGATTGGTAACTCTAAATTGTCCCTAGGTGTGAGTGAGAGAGTGAATGGTTGTTTGTCTCGTTTGTCTCCGTATGGCCCTGTGATGGACTTGCGACCCGTCCAGGGTGTACCCCGCCCCTCGCACAGTGATTGCTGGATATGGGCACCGGCGACCCCCTTGACCCAAAATGGAAGAAACGGGTAAAGATTATGGATGGATGGATAGATATTCAATTTAATTAAACCTTTATTAATACAGGTTACTCTCATTGTCAATGTCAATGTCAATTTAATTTATAAAGCACATAAAAACAACCGAAGCCGACCAAAGTGCTGCACAGTAAAAACAAAAACAAAAAAACAACAGAGTAAAATGCATCTAGTGCCACTGAAACATAATAAAGTTATCAGTAAATATTCAACATTAAAATCTGCTCAAAATTTGTTCTCAGACTCTGCGAGGATTAAATGCCAAGTGAAACAGATGAGTCTTGAGCAAAGATTTAAAAGTCTCAACAGTCTGAGCGGTCTGTAACTTCTCAGGTAGACTGTTCCACAGCTTCATTGAGCCTTGAGGACTCATTTACGAGAGATACCTGTTTTAAACAAAGAATAAAGATGACAACAGTAGACGATCATATATTAATAAATCATAAAAAAGCATATAAAATGAAAAGGCAAGGGCACACCCCACTAGGGGGCTGCATGACAGGGGCGCGACGCAAGCACCCCCAGCTGTATCCAAGAGGGGGCCGTCTAAGTCCCAGCCTGACAATTACCCAGACATACACAGATACAATCGCACAATCCCACCCTCATCCTCACACTCACTCACTCAAAGACATACAATAACGACACATTCCATTCATGGTCTCGATATGCACTCTATACCCCCCAGGTCCAAGACATGTACCCGCCCCCTACAGGAGGCAGCCTACGCCCAAACCCAGGAGTTAGACCCATTCATTCTGGGGCGGAGAGGAGCCGACATCCAAGACCCAGCCCAAGCCACGCCCAGCCGACAGGACACCCCCCGCCACGGAGAGGCCACACCCCCGAACTCCCACGCACACCACCAACAACCAAGCGCACGCCCCCATCCGACCGCCCGCCAGGCCCCGGCAGCCACTGGCCAACGGGTCAACCACGGCACCCAGGAGCCAAGCTCAGGGAGTTCAAACAGCCCCAGGGAGGGCGTAGCGCCAGCCCC
>JBBPBX010014117.1:0-21189 GCA_038048925.1 Garcialebias charrua | reverse complement strand
TATGTAGAAGCTGTTATTCATAGTAGGCTTCTTGAAATGGTGATCCATTTAATTGGAGAATATTTTAGTTTCTTTTGTTTGCGACCCAGAGGTACTCTAGAAAACAGAATTCACTTTTTGGCCTTTTCAACATCCGTTCATCCACCTGTCCATCCGCCTGTCCATTCATCCCAACCACCCACCCACTATCTTTACTCCCTTTTTCCTTGCCGGGTTGCGGCCGCGTCACTGGTGCCCATATCCAGCAGTCACTGTGTGGGAGGTGTGGTACACACCTTAGACATGTTGCAAATCCATCACAGGGTCACATAGAGACAAATGAGACAATCAACCATTCACACTAGCAAATTAATGGTATTTCTATGATCCTACTGGCAGAATGAATGAAAACCACCACACAAATATTCCCTACAAAATGCACTTCTTGGAAAATTCCTGGTAGTTGTAGTCTGGCTTTTTTTCCCCCTCAAAATTTATGATATAAAAACATCTCAAATTATATGTTGTCTGCTATCCATAGTGACAAATACTTTTCTTATTGCCATTAATTTAGTGTTTGGTCTTAATCTTTCTTATTTTGCATTGTTGTCTTTTTCATCTGGTTTTAAACCAGAGTTATTCCATTAAGGCTACAAAAACATTTATTCCGGACATAGCTAGGTTTAAATAAGGGTGATGCAAAACTAAACCTCTGAGTTGCTGATTTTAATTAAATGTGCATAGCTTTTAACCTAAATTATTTGTATTAAATGCAATAAAACTAAGTATAAGAAGTACAGACATTTCCTTTTTAAACATTTCAAGATGTACAATAGATATTTATACGCACAAACAGACTCTATGTGTGTGCTCTGTGTGTGTCTGAGGGGGTTTGTGTTCACCCAGGTCATGTTGGTGATGGCAGGCATTTTGCATTTTAATGACAAATCAAGTATGCTAACTCGCATTTTAAAACGAAAGTGCTTTAAATGTCGCCTGGCTGTCAAAATGAGATGTAAGTAGTCTGATGAAAAGAGAACAAAGAAGACAAAGTAGGGAGGCCTGGAACACTGAGAAATGAAATAAAACCTTGTATGGCCTGTCAACTGTGTCGTTTTATATTCATATCTGAGGAACATTATAGTATTACTCCGCCGCTCGAGCCTCACTCATCTGTCTCTTTTAATTCGCCACAGACAGTGTGCTGTCTTTCAAGTTGCTGTATGTTAACACTGGAAGGGGTCTGCTAATTGACAAATGAGTGTCACAGACATCAAGTGTTCCTTTTCCAACTATGCTAGGTAGAGTTTTGTTGTTTGATGGTGATGGGAAGATGGGGGAGGGGGTCCACTATTGGCAGAAGCCCAGTGAGCGGCATTAGACTGGCCTCAGAATGAGAAGTGACAACAGGAAGAGAGCCTGTCATTGTCTTGCCTAAGTGTTCAATCTGCAGAGATGCCAGTATGCAGATAAAATGTCAGTTAGCAAGAGGGGATATGAAACATTGGCAGTATGAAGTCTTCAAATCACTTAACTGAGAGCGTAGTGTGTGCATGTCTGGTAATATTGCTGGCATACTCTGTTCTGCTGAAGAAATATATTCCGTATCCTATCTATCAGGCCTGTTTTCGCAGATATTCCAGGATAACTTGCTCCGTATCTCATAAATTAAGTAGTTTGCATAGCTTGCTCAGCCCCTAAGAGATTTAAACCAGTTAGATGAAAGGGACATGTTCTTGCAGGAAATAACTTACTCATATGAAGGACAGCCATATTTTGTCCAATTTAGTAGTACTGAAAAAAATACTTTTTTAATTTAAACTGGGATATGTTTATTTTAAATGATGTACTCCTCCTGGGAGTGGTGGAATGACATGGATGAGTGGATGTTAAGCTTAATGGAAAACTTGTCTTGTTCTTCCATTTCTCTAAATTGAAGTTTGATCAGATTTTATTTCTGTGGGATTGATTCAAACACTGTCTTCTTTGCTGTGAACAGTTCAAAATAGCCATTAAGCCAAAGCAGGAGTTTAAAAATGTATATGACTATTGTTTTATTCAACTCATATTGTTGATTTTAACTAGGAATTTTAAATGTTTGTTCTTTGGCTAGTTTCCTTTCATTTGAATGGTATTATTCTGACCCTCAAACACAGTAAGAGTCATGTCACATAAACATTTTTTGCCTGCCACATAGGCCTGTCTCAATAAACAATAAATCAATTAATCGCATGATAAATGAAAATTATAAACCTCATTTTCATTTATCGACTTTATCATTTCTTTGTCTTTTTGTGTCTCTCTCTTTACTGAAGACACTGGCTCAGCTCCGTTGCTCTTCACTGACCCCTCATTTCTCTTTAAAATCCGTTTAAACCACCTAAAATTGCATTTTTGGATCATTAAAAGCAGCTAAGCTACGAGGGAGTGGTGGCGCAGAGGTTAAGAAGGTGTGCTTGTGATCGGAAGATCGCCGGTTCAAGCCCCGGTACCGACAACATCAAATATGTGGGTGGGATAAGTGAAGCAGTCACACCTGTCTCCACCCTCATCTTCCCCACTCTGGGCCCTTGAGCAAGGCCCTTAACCCACACCATCTGCTCCCCCGGGAACCCTAGATATCAGCTCTCTACTCCACACAGAGGGCTGTGGTTGCTCGGTGGTCTGTGGTTGTGTCAGGAAGGGCATCCGGCGTAAAAACAACTGCCAAATCTTCGTGCGACTAGATCGCTGTGGTGACCCCTAACGCAGGGAAAAGCCGAAAGAAGAAGAAGAAAAAAAAAAAAAAGCTACGAGCCACTCTAACAGGTCGACCTTGGGAAGAAAAAAAAACCTATGTCTTGTTGAAACTCAAATTCTTGGTTGAAAATCGTGCCTTCATGTAAAAAGTTGTTTTTCTCTGCTAAAAGAAGCTGAGAACTTGTTTATTGATTTTTTTTTTAATGAAACACTTTGTGTAAAAAATACAATGCCAAAGAGCTCAAACCACACAGAGTGTCCACCATTTTGAGAACTGGAAAAAAGGAAAGAGAGACAGCTTATGTCACCATGTCATGTCAAGGGGCCTCCCTCCCATTTTTCTTAGAGAGAGAGAGACACCCTGCTCGCTTCCTCACTATCCATCCTTTAGGTCAAACTATCTTATACTGCCATCCAGTGGTAAAAAAAAGTACTACCAGTACACTCAAAACAAATTAACCAACATTTCTTCTTAAATTTGACAATAATTACCATCCATCCATCCATCCATCCAATCATCCATCCATTCATCCATCATCTGTTACCCGCTTCTTCCATTTTGGGTCACAGGGGTCGCCTGTGCCCATGTCTGGCAATAACTGTGCGAGGGGTGGGGTACACCCAGGACAAGTCGCATGTCCATCACAGGGCCACACAGAGAAAAGACAAACAACCATTCACTCTCTCACTCACACCTAGGGACAATTTTAGAGTCACCAATCAGCCTAACATGCGTGTTTTCGGTCTATGGGAGGAAACCGGAGTACCCGGAGAAAACCCATGCATGCACGGAGAGAACATGCAAACTCCACCCAGAATAATTTCTGAGACAATTAATCGCCCAGCAAAATTTGTTATCGTGACAGGCCTATTGCCACACAAGGTAAAAGGGCTTTTAAGATTTTGCCTGTTTTTGTGATAGAGTTTTTGAACGTTTGTAAAGTTAGCAAAATTTCTCATGAGTATGATTTTTATGAAACTTACATTTAGATATACACTGCCTGGCCCCCCAAAAAAGTCGCCACCTGGATTTAACTAAGCAAATAGGTTTGAGCCTCCTATTGAATATTTATTGCATTGGCGATTATCTTTCAGCTGGCAACAAGTTATTAAACCCCAACTGGTGCAACGAGTTGCTTCTCATTTCTTAAACAACCATGTCGAAAGACACATCGCGTGGTCGTGGAAAAGACGTCAGTCTGTTTGAGATGGGTCAAATCATTGGCATGCATTAAGCAGAGAAAACATCTAAAGAGATTGCAGAAACTACTAAAATTGGGTTAAGAACTGTCCAACGCATTATTAAAGACTGGAAGGATAGTGGGGACCCATCATCTTCGAGGAAGAAATGTGGCTGGAAAAAAATCCAGAATGATCGTGATTGGCGATCACTTAAACGTTTGGTGAAATCAAATTGAAGAAAAACCACAGTAGCACTCAGGGCTATGTTAAATAGTGAACGAAAGAGCATTTCCACACGCACAATGTAAAGGAAACTCAAGGGATTGGGGCTGAACAGCTGTGTAGCCTTAAGAAAACCACTACAGTAATCAGTGAGGCTAACTGGAAAAAAGGCTTCAGTTTGCTAAGGAGCGTAAAGATTGGACTCTGGAGCAATGGAAGAAGGTCATGTGTCTGAGTCCAGATTTACCCTGTTCCTGAGTGATGGGTGCATCAGGGTAAGAAGAGAGGTAGGTGAAGTGATGAACCCATCATGCCTAGTGCCTAGTCATCAATGCAAGATCTTAAGGCTAAACGATATACAGTATCAATATTTTTAAAATATCTAGATTTTTTTTGCAATATAAGTTGAGACTATCTCGATGTAAACGATATAAGTTTTATACTTGAAAATCCTCCTGCTGCCTTCTTTCTCCCACTCGCCACCCTCCTTCTCCTTCACTGAACAGAAACCCAACCCCTCAGCAGCCCCCTCCTTCCTGCCTGCAGAAGGTGGGCGGAGACTTTTAGCACTTCAAGTAAACACAGCAGATATGAAGAGCTGCTAGCTGCTGAGGGGAAAAAACATGTTCTTTCTGAGCTAGTTTGGATTTAAATTGTCAGATGATGGGCAGAAAAATGATTTCTGTAGACAATGCTGAAAATAGTCCCGATGAAAGGTCGGAACTACGAATCTTTTTCACTATCGGCAGCTCAGAGTGTTTTTAAAGTCTGCTTCCTTAAAACAAACTACAGGTCAGAGCTTATTTAGCCATGCTGAGCTTTAGGAAAGGAGCAGAGAGAGGTGTAGACATTATCAGCAGTTTATCGCTAAAGACACTGTCCTTAGCGGCTAACAAGATGGCTAACGCTTTAGCTGTCATGTTCCACAGCTGAGAATGACTGTGTCTTTAGCGATATGATAAACTGCTGATTTATTAATGTTGCCACCTCTCTCTGCTCTTCTCACAAAGCTCAGCACGGCTAAATAAGCTCTGACCTGTTGTTTGTTTTAAGTAAGAAGACTTAAAAAACACTGAGCTGCTGCAGCTTTACGGTTCGAGTTGAGGCTCACATTACTGCAGTTCACAAACACGTTGCCTAACGTGAAGTCACCTTTCTATCTTATCAAGACACTCAAAGCTCTTTACAACACAATCTGTGTCCTCTTTTACCCATTCATACAGCACTCTACTAGATCTGTACAAGGATTAATCAGTATTTTATCACATTCATACACCTATGGGACACACATCAGAGGTAATGAGGGGTTCAGTGTCTTGCCCAGGAACACTTCAGCATGTGACTGCTGGTGGAATCAAACTCCCAGCTCTCCCACTGGAGTAGGATTTCTCTAGCCTCTCAGCCAGCCGCCCTCAGCTGAAGAGGATTATTATTTAATATGTGTAAATAAATGTCTAAAAAATAATTCATGTAAATAGTTTATTTTTTAGACATTTATTTTGTAGAGTTACAGCTGTTTGATAAATGTTGCTGTTTGACAACTGGGACAAAGTTTTGACTCAGAAATATATTTTTGTTATTATTTTATGGAAATAAAAGATATATTGAGATATACCATATCTGTATATCGTATATCGCTTTTTATCATAAAAATATTGCAATATTAATTTTGGTCCATATCACCCAGCCCTACAAGATCTTGGTGAAAAATTACTGCAACACTAGATGGAAATAGATCTTGTGACATAGCAGAAGCTTATTGAAACAATGCCACAGTGAATGCATGCTGTAGTCAAAGTTAAAGGCGGTCCAAAGAAATATTAGTATGGGACCTTTTTTTTTTGGTGGCAACTTTTTGTTTTGTTTTTGGGGCCAGGCAGTGTACATCTACAACTGACAAACATTTGGAGTCAGTCTAATTTAAGCTGACTACCACAGCTAAGCAACCTTAGCAAACACTGAAGTTAGCTGGAACTCAACCAATTTTACTGAAACTTACCGTAGCTAAAACTTTGGGTGGTAGCAGCTTTGTCATCTCCAACCCATTCTAAGCACAGATTACACAATACCTGGTTTTGTAAATGTTGACAATACCAATTGGAGTCAACTCTGTCTGTTAGCAATAGGTTTGCACTAGACCTCTGGACAGCGACAACTGGTCAACTTTTTGAGCCAACCCAATTAAAGATGGCAGCCATAAACAAATCACCTATTAAAACACACAAAATGTCTATGAACTAAGCAATTTTTAAAGATCTTGATCTAAAGTTTGTTGTGGTAGTAGCTGAATATCATTTCCATTACATTTCCAAGTACTACTCATTGCACACAGTCTTTGCTTAAATCTTTGTCATTAACTGTTGACGTCAGTCCTTTTTGTTTACAGTAGACCCTCAATTATCGTGGAGGTTACATTCCACACATCGTGAAAATCCTCAAAGTAGGAACGCTATATTTATTTTAGTATTTATATGTATTTTAAGGTTTTATAAACCTTTCTCACACTCTTGCTTGTTCTAAACTCTTAAAACCTACATAATTTTAACAACATACATATACAGGTAGTCCCCGACTTACGAGCGAGTTCCGTTACTACAAGGTTCTCGTAATATGAAAATCTCGTAAGTTTGTACTGACCTTTAATCGACCTTTATATAACACACGAGCCGCCACTGAACACGTACATGTAGGTAATTACAGGTTACAGGCTGCGCGTTGGGAGCGATCGCTAATACGCTAAAAATTTAAATAAAACATAAAAATAACAATTATACTTTATTTATAAAGCCATTTAAAACAACCACAGCTACAACAAAGTGCTGTGCACATGAAATTAAGAACATTTAAACACACACAAAGAATTTATATATATATATTTTTATTTTATTTTTATTTCATATTTTTATTAAATATGATAACCTCGTAAAGTCGGAACCTCGTAAGTCCAGACACTCGTAAATCGGGGACTACCTCTCAGTCATGTTTTCAAAAAAATTCTCAGCAGCTCTGCAGAACAGCAGCTCAGTTGGGCTCGGTTCCGGTTCGGCAGGCCTATCCTGCAGTGACGAAGCCGCCCTGTCTAGGTTGATGTGTGTGTGGATAATTGAGCTTCAGGAAGCTTCAGGATTATTTGTGACTTTACTGCCAGTTCTGTGAGCTTAATAAATAGATCATTACTGTACTTTTCGGTGTATAAGTCACTGTTTTTTTTTAACTAATTTGCATGTCCTGTGGTTTATACGCCGAAGCGTCATATTTATGGATTTTTCCCCATATTTTTAGACTAGCTCATATGTCCGAAAAAAGCCTCCTCTGCTCGGACTGACTCTGACGCTGCCCTGCCTCCTGCTCTGGAGGTAGCTACTATTAGCTGTGTTGTTAACCATATTTTTTAGCAAGATAGCTCATAAACCACACCGCAGATTTTCTTGAAACTTACAGAGTGTAATTATTTGGTGGTCATTTACAACTGACTAGCTTTATGAGATGTTTGAGATAAAAAAAAAAATCTTTTATTAGCGGTTAGCTACCGTAAGCAGATACTGTACCTACTATTTAGATATACTGTATAGCTCATAAACCACTCGGCGGATATTTTTTAGTCTTACAGAGTGTAATTATATGGTGTTCATTTACAACTGACTAGCTTTATGAGATGTTTAAGATTAAAAAAACGATCTTTTATTAGCGGTTAGCTACCGTAAGCAGATACTGTACCTACTATTTAGATATATAGCTCATAACCCACTCGGCGGATATTTGTTAGGCTTACAGACTGTAATTATATGGGTTTAATTTACAAACTGTTGCCCTGTATAAGACATTTGAGATAAAATTCGATTTATTTACTATTTATTTTCGCGACCGTTTTGAAAGACGTCAAACTGAAACAATTTAAATCTAGCAGATTTGACCATTTTGTGAATTGATTAAGGAACGGTTAAGCTCAGGAACCCTTGTGCTAAAATGTCAGCTAAGAAATATATTTTTTCTCAGCAAAGAAATAATTGTTTTTACCGTGTTAATCTTGTAAAGTTCTTCCGTGCTGGCTCGCTTCTGTGGCCGCCATTTTCAGCAGGGCAAATGAGGCGCTGACGCGTCGCGTTTCGGTGACACATAATAGATGCGACTTATGCCGGGTACCCACCGAACGCGTCAAAACGCTCTTGCCGCACCCTTTTGGCTGCTTGTCACCAGAATCTGTTCACACTGAAGACGCGTCTAATGACGCCCAGTGGGCGGAGCGTCTGGCTTCTTTTCCGGTTGTTTCTTGTACACAGGGCAGACGAAATCAGCTGTACGTGAGCCTCGTTACTACTTGAGTGGGTTTTCTACGAGCCGAACTGCAGCTCCGAAAGTCTTTGTTGAGATTAAAACTTTTTTTTTTAACGTTTGGGGTGATCGTACGCTCGAGCGGACAACGGCAACTGTAAAAATGCCAAGTTTCTTACCGGAGGCTGATTTCTTCATGGAGGCTCGTTGGGGTAAGTTTAAAAAGTCCAAAAAAAGTCCCGTCGTCGTTGCGTCATCACATAGCAGAGCTCTCCCGATTGGTTACTGCGACGCGGCGAGCGTCGAAAGTTCAAATATTTGAACTTTGGCTGCTTGACGCGTCGGCTGCTTTGGACGCGTCGCGTGCGCAGAAAAGAACTGCCGCGAGCTGCCGCGCCGCTCGAAACGCTCAAAACGCGCCGCTTCACGATTCGTCACGCCTCGATGCGTCTCCACATAGACTTTCAATGTAAACTGGCCGCTTCCGCCGCCCGAAACGCGTTTGGTGGGTACCCGGCATTATAGGGCGAAGCGGCGTATTTATGGATTTTTCCAAATAATTCCCAATAATTGGACAAAGCGGCTTATACACAGAAGCAACTTTTACCCCGAAAAGTACGGTACTTAGGACTGCGTTGTAAAACTTTTAATCCATTTTAACAGGAAGCAGTGACTGGAAGCACTGTTAGCTTCTGGGGAGTGTACCATATTTTACGGCCTATAAGTCACATTTTTAAACTAATTTTCATGACTTATGGGGCGAAGCGACATATTTATGGATTTTTCCCCATATTTTTAGACCAATTTTTGGCTCAGATGTGACCGTTTTTCATTTTGGCAAAAAAATGGTGCAGTACCACTTTTGTCCGCTAGAGTCCATCGACCATTCCCACCTCATGTGTCCGACCGAAGACGCCTCTGGTCGGACTGACTCTGTCGCAGCTCGGCCTTCTGCTCTCATGTGCTCTGACACTTCCAGAGAGTCCACCGACCGTTTCCAACTCATGTGTCCTACGGCAGCCTCCTCTGGTCGGACTTACTCTGTCGAAACCCGGCCTCCTGCTCTGGAGGTATGAACTACTAAATTACAGGACAGATTTTGTTGAAACTTACAGAAAGTAATTACTGGGTGGACATAAACTGTTAGCTGTAGGAGATGTTTAGAGCAAAAATTCAATGTTTTAGCAATGTATATGTGTAGCGGTTAGCTTGTAGCTCCGTGTTTTTAACGGGTAATATTTATCTAAATAGCTCAAGAACCACACAGCAGATTTTGTTGAAACTTACAGAAAGTAATTACTGGGTGGACATTTACAAACTATTAGCTGTAGGAGATTTTTGAGCTAAAATTCAATTTACTTATAATTTATTTTCGCAGCGCGCGACCGTTTGGAAGACGTCAAAGCGAAACAATTTAAATCCAGCTGATTTGACCATTACGTGAATTTATTAAGGAACGGTTAATCTCAGGAACACTTGTGCTATAATGTCAGCTAAGAAATATATATTTTTAAGTGTTTATCTTGCTAAATTTTAAAGAAATGAAGCCGTCCCACCCGCACGCGTGCACATAGCGAAACTACTTTTTTTAATCCAGCTGATTCGACCATTTCGTGAATTTATTAAGGAAAGGTTAAGCTCAGACACATCTTTGCTATAATTTTCAGCAAACAAATAATTGTTTTTACTGTGTTAATCTTGTAAAGTCCTTCCGTGCTCACTCGCTCCTGTGGCCACCATATGCAGCAGGGCGGTGACGCGTAACATAGGCGACGCGTCAGCGGTGACGCATAAAAGATGCGACGTATACGGAGGTGCAACACGTTTATGGATTTTTCCACTTTATTGGACATAATTGGACAAAGCGACTTATCAGGCGGTGCGACTTTTCGGCCGGAAAATACGCTAGTTCTTTTGACTGGCGTTACAGTACAGGCTTATTGAAAGAAAACCACAAAATGATGGTGCTTTTCCGAAGTTTGTATTCGTGTTAACTTTTTATCCCGTACCCTCCTACCCTGGCCCTCGCCTTCCCACACAGCTCCGCTCAATTCTCATTTCCCTTCACTGCTCCGTCTGGGACTTCTCCCATAGACAAGGATTTCGCCGGTAGATTTTTGACCGGACCAATCAGAGAACAGAAGGCGGAGTTTCCGGACCAATCAGAGAACAGAAGGCGGAGTTTTGAACGACGTTGATTTCATGCGCAGTTTGCCCTGCTCAAAATGGCTGCCTGCACGAAGGAATTTACAAGAAAACACGGTAAAAAACTATTATTTCTTTGCTGAGAAAAAATATATTTCTTAGCTGACGTTATAGCAGAAGGGTTCCTGAGCTTAACAGTTCCTAAATCAATTCACGAAATGGTCAAATCTGCTAGATTTAAATTGTTTCGGTTTGACTTTTTCCAGACAGCCTCGGGGGCGCTACGAAAATAAATTATAAAAAATCTAATTTTATCTCAAATGTTTCATCCAGGCCAACAGTCAGTAAATTAAAGACATATAATTACACACTGGTAGCAGAAAAAATATCCACCAAGTGGTTTCTGAGCTGTTTATCTGAACAGCCCTCGCCAGGGACGTATGTTGCGCGGAGCTGCAACATACGTCACGGCCAAACGTTAATGATTGGGTAACCTCAGCAGAGGCCACGCCTCCAGCAAGAATCGGTTCTCTATAGAGAAAGTCCAGACCCTAGTACGAAGCGAAGTGAAGGACAAGGGTCTGGTTTTAACCAGGCTAGTACCCTCCCAATCACTTGAGTAATATTAAAGTTGACAGTCATTGAAAAACCGCGAAGAGCCAGTCCGAGAATGTCGAACCGCAAAGTAGCAAGTGACTACTGTTTTAGCAAAACACTCATGAACCACATGAACCATTTTATAATAAAATTCTCAGTAAGTAATCAGTGCATCTACATCTAAAACGGATTATCATTTGGCATTATACCAAATAAAAACAACAGTTAATTAACACTGGCCAACATAAAAAATATCTATAACACAGTGATTTTTTTTCCTGGTACTGTATAGAGCTAAAATTCTTTGTAGTAGTAGCTCATAAACATTTACTTATCTTTATTTAACCAGGAAAATCCCATTGAGATCACAGATCTAATTTTCAAAGGAGATTTGTGCCTGAAGGCAGTTTACTCACATGTGCTTTTGGACTGGACCTTTTTGTACTGACAGTCATTCTCAATGCATAATCCAAGAGGTAATACATCTTGCACACATGATGGCTAATGCTGTCATTTATACAGCAATATATATCACTCTGTCCCTTCTCAGCATGACATTTTTTGTTATATGGCATAGGCTAGGTCTTTAATTTGTGCAGCAAATTCATTCAGGTACTTTTCTTGCAATGTAACAATTTATACATGTTGTAGTTGTTGCTTTGAAAGCACAGCTAGTTTGGAGACAGCTTGATTGAAAACTCACTAATTGCAAAAAATAAAATTGCTTCCACTTTTTTCTGGTAGTAGTACCGTAGTTGAGTTGCTGTTATTGTATTTAGCCAACATATATATATTTTAAAACAAAATTCAATATGCTTTACTTTTAATTACCAGCAGTTTTCAGATGACATAAGCTAAAGCTTTTCCTCTCATCTCTTTACCACTGGACCTGATCAAATATTAGTGAGGTTAATTGTTATTTAAGGTCACGTATCTAATAAATTCTGTCCCCTGTCATATATTAACCCAGTTCATTTGAATCAGTCGCCTTTAATTGCAAAAACGCTCACTTTGTACTTTTAAAAATAGCTCTGTAACTGGGACATATGTTGCAACTTACTTTGAAAACTCTCTTGCAACACCCTGCTCAGATGTTATAAAAAGCTGTTTGTTCTTTAATCCCCTCTGGGGTTTGTTAATCCACCATGCAAATGCTTTTCAGAAACTTTTAAAACACTAGTGATAAAATGAAAATATCAAATATCAGTTTATCAAGTGCACTGCAAGAAATACATAAAACAACAACAACAACAACAAATCACAGTGTTAAAAGAATGTTAGAAGTTTTGTGGCCTAACTCCAAGCACACAAGTATAGTTACATAGTATGCACATCTGGCATTAGCAAATTTATTTTTACAGTATTACAGATTTGCAAAAGCCATTTTAAGGTTTTATGCTTTGTTCTGAACATTTAGATATTGACGCCAACAAAGAGGTGACCTTCAGCTTATAAAAGTCAAAAATACCCAAAGACAGTCATATTGTATAAAAAAAAAGAAAAAAAGAAAGAAAATTAATCTGGTTTTATTGACTTTTTTGTACCATTGGGTTTTTTGACCAATAAACCAAATATTTTGTTTTGTCTACTATGCTTGATGATTTTTATACATGGAAATGAATTTCACACCACCTTTACCTCCACTGCTCAGCAGTCTGAAGGTACCGTACTCCTGAATTTCCTCTTAATCTTATAACTTGACTTTGGCAACAAACTGCTAATGTTAGACAAGTTCTTTAAACTTTTTCTGTGCAAGGAGACAGGAGTGGCTCCTTAGAAGTGTTGTACTAAGAACCCATATGTATTAGAATTTGTACTTTGAGGGTACAACTTCAGTTTAGAAATTGTTAGCTATGACACTAACTAAAACATACTACCACTGATTTCAAACTTAAGCTTGAAGTGAGGTGGATTGTGTTATACCTTTAGCACTTACTTTTTTACAAGTGTTGTATATAGGCTTGTTGCGCTAAACAATAAATCAATTAATCACATGATAAATGACAATATGCCACGGACATCCTTTCCAGCACCTCCACAGTCATTGCACAGACGGCGCACTTCCCGTTAGCGGGAAAGACACGAACATAAATGACTAAATACAATTAATAAAACATCTGCATACACACCAATAATAACTCTATACACATATATAGTGCTGGGTGATATGGAAAAAAAATCATATATCACGATATGGGCTTTTTTATATCACGATAACGATATATATCACGATATATACAACACGATGTGTGTGTACAGGAAAAATTTGGACCAACAAGTTTTTTTTTTTTTTATCAAAAAGAAAATAACACAAACGGTAAAACAATGCATACAATACACATAAACAATAACAGTTGAAAAGACAATTAAACTAAGCAGAGAATTATTAATAAAGTTCTAAACGGCAGCATAAAAAAAGAATAATTTGAGAAACATAGCACAAAATTAAATTGCGTGTGCAAGAGGAGTTTCAAGTTTTATGATAAGCTAATAATATATTTGTATAAGGACTGAGCTCAGTCGTCCAGGACATGATAAAATCAGAACAAGCGCTCAATACAAAAACAACTGGACTTTATTTGTTGCAGAAAACGTTTCACCCTTTATCCTTTATAAGGACTGTGCTTTTGGGAGTTTGCAACGTTTAAGTACATCCTTAAATATATTTACTTCACTTAAAAAAATACAAAATAAGGGAGAAGTTTTCAATTAGAAAAGGAGTTTCTACTTTGGTCCAAATTTTTCCTGCAGGTGGCGGTAAAACAACGGCTGCTAATAAAACCCACGAAGAAGAAATCCGCACTGGAAGCTAGAGTAAACAAGGCAAGAAACAGAAAAGAGAAAACATTGCGTTTGATTCCGGTTCTGTTGTGTCTCTGGTCTGTTTTGTATTGGTTAACTGGACCAGAGTTTGGACTCTGTTGGACTCTGGGTTCTTGTCCTCTGGACCCATTTTGTCTCAGAGTTTCAGCGGAGCAAAATAATGGAAGCTAACAAGGTGAGCTTCCCCCTCTTTTTTGTAAAAGTTATTCTTCTTGGGCTGCCTGTGCAGCGGTTTCTCCTTGTTGTGACACCCAGAGCCCTATAGAGAGAGAGTTCCGACACTCTTTGAACTCGCCGACAGGCGGTCACGTGGTTCATGTAGCTCTCAATTGTTCCAAACAGCTCATCGCTGTCAGTCAATTTGAGCAGCTACTGGCGCAACATGACACAAAAAACTGACTTTTCTTACTTTGTCCAACGTTTTTCAGTAATTATTGAGCAGTAACAAACTGACATTCCTTCTACTGTTCTCCTCTTCATTTCTTATTTCTCCAGCTCCCCGGGCACTTTCGGGCTGCTCACTGCACCACCTGGTAGGTGGTTGGGTTAAATGCAGAGACGAATTTCGTCTGTGTATGGGAAACATACGCAGATGACAGGAATAGACATTATTATTATTATTATTATTATTATTATTATTATCCTGCAACTCCACCTAGTGGCGAGAGCACTACACTATGCATTTTTTCTTAAGCATTTTTAGACGTTTTAAACGCTTCACAAGGGCAAAAGAAAATTGTATTTTCATCAACTTACCGGAGAAAACACATCTGAAACATCAACAATGAACTACGTTTGATGCTAGCAGCGCTGCTGTTTGGAACAGTTTAGTGGAACGAATCGCCCCATAGATATCTTATGAATCGCCCCCTCCATGACCCACGTGACTTCCGCATTCCATTCTTACAATGGGAGTCTATGGAAGTGTCGGAACTCTCTCTCTCTAGGGCTCTGGTGACACCGGCTTCATGCCCCTGGGTCTCCATCGCTCTCGAGTTTAACAACTTAAAGCATGTGTCGCAAACCCGCGCGTGCGTCAAACACAAAGCAGCGCCGTCATGTCACTAAACCACAATATGAAGCTTCTTTGCGTCGCAACGCAGTTATTTTTTATTCTTATTTATCACGATAGAGACGATAGAAGGAAAGAAGCACGATAGACACGTTTCTATTGTCCCCACGATATATATCGTCATATCGCACAGCCCTACACATATAAATCCATATAAAATTATGGCGACGTTCCCCCTACGGATAGCCGCGATAAATTTTCGCCGAACCCCCCCGCGGAACAGCTGTTCCCACCGGTGGGCGGACACAACGGAACTCACTTGTAGTGCCGGTAGCTCGCAGCCGCTTCCCATTTCGGGTCGTTGTCATGGTCTGCTACTAGGAGCTGACGCTAACAACAACGGGGGGGATGGGAACCGGAAGTGGCGGATGTGGGTTGCATTTTACCGGAAGTACGTCACGACCCCCCGTGGCATACAGTCTATTAGCGTCACAACCCCCCGTGGCATACAGTCTATTAGCGATCTCATTTTAATTTATCGGCTTTATCGTCTCTTCATGTGTCTCTTTCTACTGAAGACACTGCTCAACTCCAGTGCTCTTCACTGACCCCTCCCTTCCTCTTTTCTCTTTAAAATCAGTTTTAACTGTCCAAAATCACATTTTTGGATTGTTAAATGCAGCTAAGCTGAGAAAGTAAGCTACGAGCTAAGCTAACAGGTTGACCTCGGGAAAAACCTCTGTCTTGTTGAAGCTCCAAAATTCAAGGTTGAAACCCGTGCTTTTGTCTAAAAAGTTGTTTTTATTCTGCAAAAGAAGCTAAGAACTTGTTTACTAATTTTTTATTAAAAGTTTTGTGTGACAAATGTTATGCTAAAGAGCTCAAACCACACCAAATGTTGCCATTTTGAGAACCAAAAAACAGGAACGAGCGGCAGCCCATGTCACATCAAGAAGCCTCTCTCCCATTTTTCTTAAAGAGACACACTGCTCGCTCCCTCACTATCCATCCTTCGGTGCAAACATATTTATACTGTCATCCGGTGGACGAAAAAAGGTACTACACACAAAATTAACCGACATTTCTTCTTAAAATTGACAATTACTAATTATTGTCAAATTTCAAATAATATTATCGTTTATTGCAATATTTTCTGAGACAATTAATCGCTCAGCAAAATTTGTTATTGTGATGGGCCTAGCTGTAGATCAACCAGTATAAAATCTGGTGATTGTAAGTTGTAAAATGCTAAAACCCCAAAACATTAATACGGTAGTCTCTTTTGCAATCTTGTGGTGGTTTTGGTTGCTATCAACGTTTTAAAGGATTATCTGATGTTTGCCCTATAGACATTAATCATTTGGTCATACTGTGCAGCTGCCATGAATGTGTAAGAGCCATGTAAACAAATACTAATGTTCATAAAGGAATATATCACCCACTTAATCAGAATAGCTCTAATGAAGATTTAGACTTTTGGATAGAAGCAGTCATCAGTGAAACAAAAATAATTAGTTTTTTCTAAACACATTTTTTTTATGGTTGAAACAAAACACATTGATATATTTTATTCTTATCATGCCCTGGGCTTGAAGTACTGTCAAAATGGGCTCCTTACTGTATCCAAACAGATTTCTTTTATGTACAGACAGACACAAAATAACTTCAACAACTGCTTTGCTAACATGCTTCTCTCGCCATACCTTTGTATGGTTTACACTATTGTATGGTTTACTAGAATAAATCTTTTTATTATTGTTAAAACACAACAAAGGCTACAGACCCATCACTGTCAGGAGCTGCCATCAGCTTTCTAGAGCATTTCACATCTACCTTTCTCGTTCAATCAAAGACCATCTTGTTCCCTAGGATTTTGAATGGGAGGGAACATCTTTATGTTCTTTTTGTTCACATTACATATACTAGGCAGTGATGCCATTCCTTTTATGACTGCATCACATTTTTTATTGTATATCCTAAGATGGATGGCGTGCCACTGACACGGAGATTTACAGGCCTTCAGCTTGCAGTGGCTGAGCTTTAGAAGGGCCTGCTGACATGTAGCCAACACTTTGGTGGAGGAGAATAAAAGCTGACATTTTATTGGCTTGAAGAGAGAGAAAGAGAGAGAGAGAAGAAGAGTTGGGCTTTGGGGGCTGGGGAAAAGGGAGCAGAATAAGAAAAGAAAAGAGATTCTGTTTCTGTACTTTATATATTTTCAGCATTGCCAGCTGTCATGAGAATTTAGCTAAAAATGGGGATTTATTGGGTATTATTTAGAAACTTGTCAGTGGTAATGACTACAGCTATGATTTCAATTATCACCCACTAAATATAGCTTAATTCACTGCCTTGCTGGCCATAATGAGCCACCCTGACATCGTTTTTCAAAAATTCGATACCATGCTATTTTAATATTTTATGTTGACCACTGATTTAATTTTGCTCTCTGGTGCTTGGCATGTGGTAAGGTCCCACTCCCTCATGCGCGTTTGGATCGTCAGAGCTATCGAGTTCAAAACTGTCCCAGGGATATATTTTTCCTTCATTGACAGAAATCCAATTAGTTTTAGTACACAGTCTGGATGAATAAAAAGGGGTCTTAAAATCTACAATATGTTTCCTTGGTGTTTTAACGGAGTGCAAAACCAGTGATGGATCTCTATGATTTAAACTGATTGGCCCAAGAGGACATTCTGTTTTTTTCCTATTTTGGCACATTAAAAAACACTATTCATGTGCTTTAGTCACTTTGATAGGCGTACCAGATTCTTTTGATTTTGTGTAAACATCTACTGCACAGTGCATGCACTGGCTAAGATCTTGAGTCTCGTGCATTTTTAAACATTTATTAAATACTTTACAACTACCGGTACTAGGCTTTCTGCTGAAACAGCATGTAAATATGAGAGAAGGGGAAAAACGTCAGATGTATAATTCATTAGTGACATGTATACTAAGTAGACCATTTGGGGAGAGTTAATGTGAACTCAGGTTTTGACACGAGGGTGTGCATTTTTAAGTGAACATTAAAGGGTGGATGATTAGAACTGGCATTCGGCTGTCAATTATAAGCTTGCAGCATGGCATTGATATTATGAGGGAGTTTTGATATCATTAAGCTGATTTATTTTCTTAAGCTCCTTCTCTTTGTGACAAAGATTGGAATTTGTAAAACACATGCAGAAGTCATTTAGGGTACGCGCCAACAGTTAGGACCTCTCCACATGTGCGTTAAAAACAAGAAAAGAGAAAAGGGCACCCGCTAATGCTGGAGACTCAGTACGTGTCTCACTCAGCCCACAACTCAACTACAGTTTATGTTCATCCCATCACATTTGGCCATCTTTTAGATTGATGATATAAGCAACTGGAAGGCATGGAACATATTAAAACAAAGCATGGAGAGAGCCAGCCATACTTTTACTTCCCTTGGCTGAATCCCAGGTGGGAAACTGAAAAGGGGGGAAAAAGGTTTGGAGCCTGTTTTGGATGATGAACAAAGGAGCTTCCTTTGGTATGGTCTCAGCAGTTTTGGTTGCTTCATGGTTTCCAATCTCCCATAGTCTTTCCTATTGCGCCCAGGGGTGAAAAGTGAAGACAGATACATGGGTGTATTCATGCCAAGATTTTAGAGGATGATTGCAATTTTTGCTGTGCTTCAAGAGGGGTTGCATGATAAATTCTGTCAGTGGATAAATAAATCCTTAGACCATAAAGGGCAGTTGGAAGCTGCTGTTAGACGCAGCAGCCTTTTGAAGGCTACAGTCAGGGTGTGGTGTGTATGGACCCAAAGATGCAGACTGAGGCTCGAAAACTAAATGCACAATAAAAAAAAAGAAGAAAAATAACCAAAACAAAAGGTTGATAAGGCAGCACAAAAAAACTCAGAGATGTAAACATGAGGAGCACACATGAAATAAACAGTATAACAGAAAATCTAACAAATGGGGTAAACAGCATGATGGACTGATGAGCGAGTGAGATCCAAGCGTAAGCAGGGAGAGATGAGAGATGAGGGCTGGGACTGACTGAAGGAATGAAATGGAGAACGACACTGGGAAGAAGCTGAAAACACAAGAGAGTTACTTAATAAAACATAAGGAACAAATAAGACTAAATGGACTGAATCAATAAAATAAAATACAATTAGTAAAAGGAACAATGACACAAAACAAACCAGCAACCATAAAAATCTCAGGACCATGGTAGCCTCACTGTTTCTGTGAGAAAAAAAAATTGACATGCTTGGAAAATGCATTTTATTGTTTACAGTTTAAATCATGATTAATCACAGTTTGACAGTCTGAATAAGACAAACTACAGTTTATACAGGAAGTGGATTATTGAATTTGCTTGTTTTGCCCATAACTTTATTCCCCAAACAGCTTTTGTGGTCCTCAATTTTCCAACACTTCTGTAAAAATGTTGAAACCATCAAACCCTGGACAGCTGTGCCTCATTCTCAGCACAGCTGTTACTCATTCACGGTTTCCATTTTAGATAAGCTTACTTGCATCTTTCACAGCTTTCATTTATTAAAAAAATTAAAAGGTGGCTGTTCTTCCAAGCTACTATTGGAAGAAGCTGATATTGCTTAGACAAGATGTGTCTGAGATAACGATGCCTCTGCACTTAACTATACTTTCTGCTTTTGTGTTCACTGTCTGTATTTGCTAGCTTGATTTGTGAAGTATGAATTGTGAGTTTGAAACACTAGAGTTAAGAATGAGCTCAGAAATCAAGCACAAGTCATGGTTCTTTTGAGGCTACATCTGACATCCATCAGCGTGGAAATATGTTTTAATGGCCAGGCAGCCTGCAAGACATCAGTAAACTGTTGCCTCACTTTTTCACCCTGGGACATATTGAGATAAGAAACAGCGAAAGCATGCTTCTCATCCATCCAGATGATGTGTCTGTGCTGGAAAACTATAAGAAACAACCCTTCTAATTTCAGAGCTGCCAGACTTCATAGTACAGTTTTCCCATTCTGTTTCTTCCCGCTTAAAACATTGTTTATCCATTAGTATAAATGTAGCAACTTCCCTCACACTGGTTCTCCTGCAAGCTGCTAACTGCGCTGTTAGCTAACAGGATGATTGTGTGGATAACAGACCAAACAGTGCTCTGATCTTCTCTGTCTGTCCAGGCATTTGGTGATGTTTAAGAGTTTATCCCCAGCGGTAATGGCGAGATAGCTTTTGTTTTGGGGGCACTGTAGAGTTTCTTTATTTTTCTCCCTCTGTCTGGATCCGGGGCCCTTGGGTCTTCCAAAGCTCAGAACATGTCTGTACTCACATGTTTCAAAACACCAAACAGTAGAGGAAGAGGAGAAGGAGGAGGCATAAGAGGAGAAAGAAGATGGGATAAGAGAGAGACGAAGGGAAGCGGGAGGAAGAGGGCAAGGAATCCTCATAGGAATGAAGTGTACATGTGCTAGTAGACCAGGCAGAGGGGCCCAACAGGGTCTGTAGACGTGATCTGAAGGCCGTTTGTGTGTCAGTCAGATCAAAGTCTGTGGAGGAGCAGGAGAAATCCCTTTACCGTGGCTGACTATGGAAACCCTTATTGGTAGTTGGTATAAGGAGGGGGTGATAACAGAAAGATGAAGTGAAATGCTTCAACATATGATGGTTTTCATTTTTTTTTTCTTTTTTCTCCACTTCAAGCAGAGCAGAAATCCTTCCAAAGATGGATGTATTTATATAACACTGGACTCTGTGTTGTAATTCTTTTCAATATTTTACAATCACACCAATTAGGGAATAGATTTTTTTCTTGGTGGTCAGTGGGCGTCAGAAGCATCTGTAATGTTGGGGGGGGGAGACACTATAGTGTGTGTGTGTGTGTGTGCACGAGCACTATTATATGCGCGCTCGCGCGCCAGTGTACAAAAAATTGGACAGTGTACAAAAAATAATAAAAAATAAATGTCACATTTTGTCATCTGTGTATGTTTCCCATACAAGATGAAATTCGTCTCTGCATTTAACCCAACCACCACCAGGTGGTGCAGTGAGCAGCCATAGAAAGCGCCCGGGGAGCTGGGGAAATAGGTGTGCACTCATAGACACCCCAAGGTTTGTAGTGGCTGGCGTTTGAACCTGGGTCCTTCGGGTCCCAAGTCGGCAGCCCTGCCTCTACACCATCTTGGCCCCTTAAAGCAACATTTCATCTAGATTTCCTTACTTTAGTTCCATTTAAAGCATGTTTCT
>JBBPBX010014116.1:0-51382 GCA_038048925.1 Garcialebias charrua | reverse complement strand
GACTGGAGACTTGTCCAGGTGTCCCTGTGATGGACTGGAGACTTGTCCACGTGTCCCTGTGATGGACTGGAGACTTGTCCACGTGTCCCTGTGATGGACTGGAGACCTGTCCAGGATGTCCCTGTGATGGACTGGAGACTTGTAAATGTGTCCCTGTGATGGACTGGAGACTTGTAAATGTGTCCCTGTGATGGACTGGAGACCTGTCCAGGTGTCCCTGTGATGGACTGGAGACTTGTCCACGTGTCCCTGTGATGGACTGGTGACTTGTAAATGTGTCCCTGTGATGGACTGGAGACTTGTCCATGTGTCCCTGTGATGGACTGGAGACCTGTCCAGGATGTCCCTGTGATGGACTGGAGACTTGTAAATGTGTCCCTGTGATGGACTGGAGACTTGTAAATGTGTCCCTGTGATGGACTGGAGACTTGTAAATGTGTCCCTGTGATGGACTGGAGACTTGCAAGGGAACCGGACTTGTGATCTGAAGGACCCTGGTTCGAGTTCGAACCCCGGCCACTACACACCTTGGGGTGTCTATGAGTGCATACCTATTTCCCCAGCTCCCCGGGCGCTGACTACGGCTGCTCACTGCACCACTTGGTGGTGGTTGGGTTAAATGCAGAGAACAATTTTGTCTGTCAAGTATGGGAAACATACACAGATGACAAAAATGTGTAATTTATATATTTTAATTTATAAATGTGTCCCTGTGATGGACTGGAGACTTGTAAATGTGTCCCTGTGATGGACTGGAGACCTGTCCAGGTGTCCCTGTGATGGACTGGAGACTTGTCCACATGTCCCTGTGATGGACTGGAGACCTGTCCAGGATGTCCCTGTGATGGACTGGAGACTTGTCCACGTGTCCTTGTGATGGACTGGAGACTTGTCCCTGTGTACCTGTGATGGACTGGAGACCTGTCCAGGTATCCCTGTGATGGACTGGAGACTTGTCCATGTGTCCTTGTGATGGACTGGAGACTTTTCCCTGTGTACCTGTGATGGACTTGAGACCTGTCCAGGTGTCCTTGTGATGGACTGGAGACTTGTCCACATGTCCCTGTGATGGACTAGAGACCTGTCCATGTGTCCCTGTGATGGACTGGAGACCTGTCCAGGTATCCTTGTGATGGACTGGAGACTTGTCCACATGTCCCTGTGATGGACTGGAGACCTGTCCAGGATGTCCCTGTGATGGACTGGAGACTTGTCCACGTGTCCTTGTGATGGACTGGAGACTTGTCCCTGTGTACCTGTGATGGACTGGAGACCTGTCCAGGTATCCCTGTGATGGACTGGAGACTTGTCCATGTGTCCTTGTGATGGACTGGAGACTTTTCCCTGTGTACCTGTGATGGACTTGAGACCTGTCCAGGTGTCCTTGTGATGGACTGGAGACTTGTCCACATGTCCCTGTGATGGACTAGAGACCTGTCCATGTGTCCCTGTGATGGACTGGAGACTTGTCCATGTGTCCCTGTGATGGACTGGAGACTTGTCCACGTGTCCCTGTGATGGACTGGAGACCTGTCCAGGATGTCCCTGTGATGGACTGGAGACTTGTCCATGTGTCCTTGTGATGGACTGGAGACTTGTCCCTGTGTACCTGTGATGGACTGGAGACCTGTCCAGGTATCCCTGTGATGGACTGGAGACTTGTCCATGTGTCCTTGTGATGGACTGGAGACTTGTCCACGTGTCCCTGTGATGGACTGGAGACCTGTCCAGGATGTCCCTGTGATGGACTGGTGACTTGTAAATGTGTCCCTGTGATGGACTGGAGACTTGTCCACGTGTCCCTGTGATGGACTGGAGACCTGTCCAGGATGTCCCTGTGATGGACTGGAGACTTGTAAATGTGTCCCTGTGATGGACTGGAGACTTGTAAATGTGTCCCTGTGATGGACTGAAGAGTTGTAAATGTGTCCTTGTGATGGACTGGAGACCTGTCCAGGTGTCCCTGTGATTGACTGGAGACTTGTCCACATGTCCCTGTGATGGACTGGAGACTTGTCCATGTGTCCTTGTGATGGACTGGAGACTTGTCCCTGTGTACCTGTGATGGACTGGAGACCTGTCCAGGTATCCCTGTGATGGACTGGAGACTTGTCCATGTGTCCTTGTGATGGACTGGAGACTTGTCCCTGTGTACCTGTGATGGACTGGAGACCTGTCCAGGTATCCCTGTGATGGACTGGAGACTTGTCCACGTGTCCCTGTGATGGACTGGTGACTTGTAAATGTGTCCCTGTGATGGACTAGAGACTTGTCCACGTGTCCCTGTGATGGACTGGAGACCTGTCCAGGATGTCCCTGTGATGGACTGGAGACTTGTAAATATGTCCCTGTGATGGACTGGAGACTTGTAAATGTGTCCCTGTGATGGACTGGAGAGTTGTAAATGTGTCCCTGTGATGGACTGGAGACCTGTCCAGGTGTCCCTGTGATTGACTGGAGGCTTGTCCACATGTCCCTGTGATGGACTGGAGACTTGTCCATGTGTCCTTGTGATGGACTGGAGACTTGTCCCTGTGTACCTGTGATGGACTGGAGACCTGTCCAGGTATCCCTGTGATGGACTGGAGACTTGTCCATGTGTCCTTGTGATGGACTGGAGACTTGTCCAGATGTCCCTGTGTCCCCCTTCAGTGTAGCCAGTCCAAAGTTGGACAGATTCTGGAAAAAGGAGCAATACCTGATCCTAATATGTCAGACACAAGTTTCCCTGTTTTTCCCAGCACGTCAAAATGGTGCTTTCCTCCTGACACAAGTAATATTGGAGAAAGCGCATTTAAAACATCAGGCCAAGCCACTTCTACCACATACTCAAAGGATAAACCAGACAGAAAAGATGAGCTTCTCAAACAGGAATCCTCAAAGCAGATTACATGTCTACAAAACTTCTGTTATGTTTGTGGTAAGCCACAAACTAAAATTTCACGCCATTTGCAAACACACCAGACGCATCCTGAAATTATCCAACTGTTTTCCCTTCACAAGGATTCTAAAGAGCGCAAAGTTTTATTAGAAAAATTGAGGAACAGGGGAATTCACAAGCATAACAATGCAGTTTTACAAGGTGGACAAGGGCCCTTGAAAGTGAAGAGAAAGACAAAAGCTAAGGCCGTAGATGGAACATTTATTCACTGTATCTACTGTGAAGGAATGTACGTTCAAAAGCAACTATGGAGACATGTCCGTAGATGCCCCTGTAAGCCAGAAAATATGGATATGGATAATCCACCTGGAAGAGCCAAAGTGCTGAGTTTGGCTTTGGCTAAAGAGTCTGCATTCTATCATGAAATCTGAAGTGGTGTTTGTAAGATCATTAAAAGTATGAAACCCGACGATGTTACCTCAGCTGTGAGAAATGACCTGTGTATTATTCAGTTTGCTCAGTCACTCCACAACAGACATGGACAAGACCCCTCAAAATACGACTACATGCGACAAAAGCTTCATGAAGTTGGCCGTTTGTTGATATGTCTGCGCACAAAATATGCAATACATAACCTAGAGGATGCTGTGAAACCTGCTAACTTCCAGAGAGTTGTGCAAGCAGTAAAGACTGTGTCAGGCTTTGATGAAGAAACACGTTCATACAAAAAAACAAGCCTTGCCATAAAACTGGGACATACACTGAACAAAATCTGTAACCTTGTTCATTGCCGAGCACTCATGGCAGAAGATGAACAACTGATGAAGTCGTCAGACGCATTCAAAAAACTGTGCTCATCAAAATGGTCAGAGATGGTGTCTCATAGTGCCCTTAGCACTTAAAATCATGCCAAATACAATAGGCCATTAACATTACCATTCACTGAAGATGTTAAGCTTCTGCATCAGCATCTGAATAAATCAGGAGAAAATGCCTTTAACACCTTGAAAGATGAAGCCAGCCCCCAGACTTATGCAGAACTTGCAAAAGTTACACTTGCATAGGTCATTGTGTTCAATCGTAGACGAGCAGGAGAGGTTTCAAAGATGCACCTACGAAGTTTTATGGAGCGTGACACCACCAAGCTCCATGATGATGTTGCCATGGGTTTGTCAACGGTTGAACAGAAGCTCTGCAGCCATTTCACTCGGGTTGAAATCATTGTGAAAAGAGGCCGAAAGGTTGCAGTTTTACTCGCACCAAATGTGGTGGATGCACTGACTTTATTGGCAAGTAAGAGAGAGACATGTGTTGTTTTACAAACAAACTTATTTCTATTTGCAAGACCTAAATCAATGAGTCACTACAGAGGACAGGACAGTCTGCGTGTTCATGCAAGCCAGTGTGGAGCATAGCACCCAGAGTTCCTCAGGTCAACACAACTACGGAAACATGTAGCCACGCTCTCACAAGTCTTGAACTTAAAAAACAATGAACTTGACCAGGTTGCAGACTTCTTGGGCCATGACATCCGTGTTCACAGGGAATTTTACAGATTACCAGCTCCCCCAACACAACTGGCAAAGATATCCAAGCTACAGGTTGAAAAAAATATGGAGGAACTTTTTTTTTAAATAAAGTATTTAAAAGTGTAACACAGATTTATACAATATTAATACATAATACAGAAAGGTACATACCCCAGATACTGGTAGCATACTGGTTATTTAACCAGTATGTATATTTTGTACCAGACTATTCTATAAAATGACATGTTATCTTGTACTCAATTGGTATGTACCTGGTACCTATGCAACCTGGCTTTATAATGAAATGACTAATAACCTAGTTGCCTGGTATGTACCGAGGTCTTTGTTACAATCAAAAAAATGTGTTCAATAAAAAAACAACTGGACTTTTATTTGTAGCAGAAGACGTTTCGCCCTTCATCCAAAAGGCTTTCTCAATTCTAAGAGAAGAGACCTGTCCAGGTGTCCCTGTGATGGACTGGAGACTTGTTATTATTATAACTTGTCAGTTATTATTATTATTATTATTATTATTATTATTATTATTATTATTATTATTATTATTATATTACTTAAAAATGTGTTCCTGTGATGGACTGGAGACCTGTCCAGGTGTCCCTATGATGGACTGGAGACTTGTCCACGTGTCCCTGTGATGGACTGGTGACTTGTAAATGTGTCCCTGTGATGGACTGGAGACTTGTAAATGTGTCCCTGTGATAGACTGAGACTTGTCCAGATGTCTCTGTGTCCCCCTTCAATGTAGCCAGTCCAAAGTTGGACAGATTCTGGAAAAAGCAGCAATATCTGATCCTAATATGTCAGACACAAGTTTCCCTGTTTTTCCCAGCACTTCAAAATGTTGCTTTTCTCCTGACACAAGGAATATTGGAGAAAACACATTTAAAACATAAGGCAAAGCAGTCTGCATTCTATCATGAAATCTCAAGTGGAGTTTGCTATTTATGAGACTGAGCTGAATGCAGCACCTCAGACTGAGGAAGTCTTTATTTAGGGCCTTGTCATCAAATTTATCAGTGAACTTAAAAGGTATGTGGAGCTTTATTAGTGTTAACAAAAAATACAATTTTTCCTATTTATATAACTAGGTTGAGGAATCTTAGCAAATAAATCCTTTGCAAAATATGACTTTCTTTTGGAATATCGAGGTGAACTGATCACCAAGGAGGAATGTGAGAGGAAGCAACAGGTTTGCGATGAATCGATGAAAGTGTTTTTGTTTGAATTGTACTTTGATGTAAAAACTGTAAAAAAAACTTTGTCGAGGAAGTCTTCTTTTATAAGACTGAGCTGAACATAGCATGTAAGACTGAGGAAGTCATTCGTCCGAAACACGTCTTCAGTCTGAGGTGCTGCATTCAGCTCAGTCTTATAAATAGCACCCTCTCACAGTGGATCAACCAGTTTGCAGGTCCTCCTTGATCATGAGAGCAGCTGGTTTTGGCTGTTCAGCAAACTCGTTGATCCACTGTGAGAGGGTGCTATTTATAAGACTGAGCTGAATGCAGTACCTCAGACTGAGGAAGTATTTATTTATAAGACTGAGCTGAGTACAGCATCCAAGACTGTGGAAGTCATTTGTCCGAAAGGTTTCCTCAATCTGAGATGTTGCATTCAGCTCAGTCTTATAAATAGCACCCTCTCACAGTGGATCAACCAATTTGCTGATGACAGCCAAAACCAGCTGCTCTCATGATCAAGGAGGACCTGCAAACTGGTTGATCCACTGTGAGAGGGTGCTATTTATGAGACTAAGCTGAATGCAGCACCTCACACTGAGGAAATCTTTATTTATAATACTGAGTTGAATACATTATCTCCAGACTTGGACAAAAGACTAAACATTTCCAGTTTTTTTTTTTTTGCTTTTCTTTGTGTTGTTTTTTTGAATGTCCTGAGGACCAGACTTAGCTTTTTTGATTATTCTACTAGAATTATTGAGCATTCATCAGGGTATTTTAATTTTAGTATGTGTCTTGTTCAACAAGCTTTCTAGTGTTTTATGTTTTCATGTAACAAATGTGATGCCCTGTGATAAACTTGCGAACCGTGAAAGGTGCACCCCGCCCCTTGCCCTATGATTGCTGGATATGGGCACCGGCGACCCCCGTGACCCAAAATGGAAGAAACGGGTAAAGATAATGGATGGATGTAGAAAATGGGCAATGTTTAGGCTGATGGTCCTCCTTGATCATGTGAGCAGCTGGTTTTGGCTGTCATCAGGAAGTCTTTATTTATAAGACTCAGCTGAATACAACATCTCAGACTAAGGAAGTCTTTATAAGACTGAGCTGAATACAGCATCTCAGACTGAGGATGTCTTTCGTCACTCGTAAGTTAGGGATAACCTGTACTTTACAGTGGGTTGTGGTGAACCGTGTAAAAAAAGTACAATTTTGTTTTAGAAATATGTACAAGTTTATAATGTTAATGTTTTATAATATGTAAATATGTCATCTCAGACTGAGGAACTCTTTCATCGCTCGTAAGTCGGGGATCACCTGTACTTTACAGTGGGTTGTGGTGAACCGTGTAAAAAAAGTACAATTTTGTTTTAGAAATATGTACAAGTTTGTAATGTTAATGTTTTATAATATGTAAATATGTCATCTCAGACTGAGGAACTCTTTCGTCGCTCGTAAGTCGGGGATCACCTGTACTTTACAGTGGGTTGTGGTGAACCCTGTAAAAAAAGTACAATTTTGTTTTAGAAATATGTACAAGTTTGTAATGTTAATGTTTTATAATATGTAAATATGTCATCTCAGAAGTCTTTCATCGCTCATAAGTCAGGGATCACCTGTACTTTACATTGGGTTGTGATTAACCCTGCAGAAAAAGTAAAATTTTGTTTTAGAAATATGTACAAGTTTGTAATGTTAATGTTTTATAAAATGTAAATATGTCATCTCAGACTGAGGAACTCTTTCGTCGCTCGTAAGTCGGGGATCCCCTGTACTTTACATTAGGTTGTGATTAACCCTGCAGAAAAAGTAAAATTTTGTTTTAGAAATATGTATATAATGTTAATATGTTTTATAATAATGTAAATATGTCAACAGAATTTAAGTTTTTATTTTATTTTATTTGAAACATTTAAGTTTTATTTTATTTTAAACATTTGAAGATTTGTTAGTGAATATAAATAAAGTATGTGCCTAATTTGTTTAATAAAATCAGTTCAAAAAACTGTTCTCCTAATGCAGTGTCCTGTCACATTTGTGTGTTTTATGTTAATTTTATGTTAAGTAGGCGGAGTTTAAATGTCCCTTTAAAGACCCCATAATGCATGTTTGTCCTCCTGTCACATTTGTGTGTTTTATGTTAATTTTATGTTAAGTAGGCGGAGTTTAAATGTCCCTTTAAAGACCCCATAATGCATGTTTGTCCTCATAAACCACATTTTTTGACGTCCTTGTAAACCACACTGGAGTCTGGGTGGTAAAACGTGCTGTGAAGCTCCTATCGGAAAGCTAAAGTGACCCAAATTTTTTTCAAAATTTTTAGAGTGCTCTGAGCTTGGTCCCAGGTCGCTAGGACCTCGGGAAGGGGTAGACCCCGTATTACACCTTCGGGCGGGTTTGGCGAAAAAGTCCGGCTAAACCACATTGACAAACCTTTGTGTGTGTGTGTGTGTGTGTGTGTGTGTGTGTGTGTGTGTTGAAGTAACATTGTCTTTATTGTTCATGTGTTTCAGTGGTTCCTATCTCTGTTTAGAGCTGATTAAGAAGAAGAAGCTCCTCAAGACTGAAGGCCTGATGTTGACCAGTAGGACCCAGAGCCTCTTATAATAAAGTGGAAGAAAAGACTCTTAGACCAGTCTGGTGGGTGACCAACTTAATATGGAGGAGACCGATATCAGATTTTAGGTCACTACAGTTTATTTAAAGAGTGAGAAGGATTAAAAAAAAACTTACCAGGAACCCAGATTTAAAAATTCACAAAGGCAGTTCCAGCTCTTCAAAGACTTACTTTAACGAGGACAATGAAGAAGATGGTGAAATGACCAATCCTGACACTCTGCTAAAGAACTCATCAGACTCTGAATCAGAACGTGAAGACAGTATGAAAGACTGGAAGGAGAGCAGGGCTCCTGAATCAGAGGTAAAAACTGTCAACAAATCTTTGAGCTGCTCTGAGTGTGGTAAGCAGTATGTCAGTAACCGGACTCTTCAAAGACACATGACAAGTCATTCAGGAGTGAAGTCTTCAAGCTGTCTGCTTAATAAGAAATGTGTTGGAGAGAAGATAAATGTAGAGTCATGCAGGAAAGTCCAGGCAAGACCAAAATCAATAAGCTGTGATGACTTTGGGAAAAGATTTACTTTCAAATCAAAATTAAAGTCACACATGAGAGTCCACACAGGAGACAAGCCATTTCCTTGTGAACTTTGTGGACAAAGATTTAGTGTGAAGGCTAATTTAAACTCACACATGAGAGTCCACACTGGAGACAAGCCATTTCCTTGTGATCTATGTGGACAAAGATTTAGTCAGAAGACAAGTTTAAACTCACACATGAGAGTCCACACAGGAGACAAGCCATTTCCTTGTGATCTATGTGGACAAAGATTTAGTCAGAAAGCACATTTAAACTCACACATGAGAGTCCACACTGGAGACAAGCCATTTCCTTGTGATCTATGTGGACAAAGATTTAGTCAGAAGACAAGTTTAAACTCACACATGAGAGTCCACACAGGAGACAAGCCATTTCCTTGTGATCTATGTGGACAAAGATTTAGTCAGAAGGCACATTTAAACTCACACATGAGAGTCCACACAGGAGACAAGCTTTTTCCTTGTGAACTTTGTGGACAAAGATTTAGTGTGAAGGCTAATTTAAACTCACACATGAGAGTCCACACTGGAGACAAGCCATTTCCTTGTGATCTATGTGGACAAAGATTTAGTCAGAAGGCACATTTAAACTCACACATGAGAGTCCACACAGGAGACAAGCTTTTTCCTTGTGAACTTTGTGGACAAAGATTTAGTGTGAAGGCTAATTTAAACTCACACATGAGAGTCCACACAGGAGACAAGCCATTTCCTTGTGATCTTTGTGGACAAAGGTTTAGTCATAAGGCAAGTTTAAACTCACACATGAGAGTCCACACAGGAGACAAGCCTTTTCCTTGTGAACTTTGTGGACAAAGATTTAGTGTGAAGGCTAATTTAAACTCACACATGAGAGTCCACACTGGAGACAAGCCATTTCCTTGTGAACTTTGTAGACAAAGATTTAGTCAGAAGGCACGTTTAAACTCACACATGAGAGTCCACACAGGAGAAAAGCCATTTCCTTGTGAACTTTGTGGACATAGATTTAGTCGGAAGGATAGTTTAAACACACACGAGCGTTCACACAGGAGACAAGCCATTTCCTTGTGATCTTTGTGGACAAAGATTTAGTCATAAGGCAAGTTTAAACTCACACATGAGAGTCCACACAGGAGACAAGCCATTTCCTTGTGATCTTTGTGGACAAAGATTTAGTCGGAAGGGTAGTTTAAACACACATATGAGAGTTCACACAGGAGACAAGCCATTTCCTTGTGATCTTTGTGGACAAAGATTTATTCATAAGGCAGATTTAAACAAACACATGAGAGTCCACACAGGAGATAAGCCGTTTCCTTGTGAACTTTGTGGACAAAGATTTAGTCGGAAGGATAGTTTAAACTCACACATGAGAGTCCACACTGGAGACAAGCCGTTTCCTTGTGAACTTTGTGGACAAAGATTTAGTCAGAAGACAAGTTTAAACTCACACTTAAGCGTCCATTTTGGAGTGGAACCTTTCTACCAGAAAATATTAAAATAATTATTATAGGCCATGAGATGCAACTGGTGTTTTAACACCGAAATAAAATTAATTTTGATTTTGTAACATATATTCCTTAACAATTTTTGAACATTTTCCTAATCTATGATTTGCTCCTAATTTCCCAAGATTACTTTAGAAACAAACTAATTAAACCTTAGATCATAATTTGGACTATATATGTTGGTTCTAAAATACTGGTTCAGTGGTTGTGCAATATGTGGCGAGAACCAACCAACCAACCAATCAAATAGTTTTTTCAAACAGTCAGACCCCATGAAATGTTGTTCATGTAATTCCTGAGAGAATTGTTATTTAAGTTAATCAGTTAGTTACTTGGTTAATTAACAGAATTCGCATGCAGATGAACTAATTGTATTTTAATTAAGGATGGGTCTGATCCGGTATCAGTATTGGCCTCGGCCTCCTATTGCAGCATAATTTACCTATCGGATTTTTCCGATACAATCTGCAGAGATTTCCGATCCATGATGAATGTCTATGTCTGCTGAAACATCTCCACATGTGATTCCCTGCCGGCTGCTCTGCAAGGCAGGGAATCAAACTATGGAATGGATTTTCTGAAGGAAATTCATTTCATAGTTTGAAGCTAGCTAAAATGTTAGTAAATACATGAGGACTGAGAGCAGCACTGTGGCTAACGGCTAACCAACTTTTCATCTTAACATGTCCGCTGTGTGGAAGTATTTTACACTAAACACCACAAGACAGCAACGTGCAATGTCTGCAGAGCCGCTGTACCAAGAGAAGAAAGCTCCGTTGCGACCTACAATACATCAAACTTAATAAACATCTGAAAAAGCACCACATTAAAGAGCACAAGGATTGTTTAACCAGGCACTGTTGTAAAGTTAGTTTTACTTTGGACGTTCGAGCTCCCTGGCTTCAGCGGTGTGTTCCTCTCGTTTAGTCTGAAGCAGGCTGTCTAATATCTGTCAGCTGCGCTCAGTCTGCCCGTCTCGGAGGAGGAGCAGACTGAGTGTAGCTGACTGAAATCAGACTGCCTGCTTCGCTGCTTGATTGAATATTTGCAGCCAAGATATAGTTTACATTTACCCTCCAGGACATATTTGTCCGTACAACAGTAGACAATCATAAAAAAGCATATGAACTGGAAAAATAAAATAAATTTATTTAAATTAAAAAAAAAAAAACAGCTACATTATAAAACAATGTAAAATACTAAAATCAAGAACATGGCTGTGTTGATTTTTGCCATGAACTTAGTAGATGTTTGAAGCCATTAATCACTTTAATATCCACTTCTTTAATTTCCACTTCAGCATATTGTTTTTATGCTATTAGTGCTTAGTGTATATTTAGTTTATGTGTTTCTTAGTTCATATCTTAGACCTTATTACTGTTTTTTCTTTTACATTTTGTTGTGGGATGTAACTGGGATCCTGTGTACATAATCTCATTCCACCTCATGTACCACATGTTGTGTGTATGACAGTAAAACTCTATGACTGACTGACTCTGACTTTAAAGCTAGGAATAAAAACATGCTTTGTGTTAGCTGGATTTAATTCTAACTTTGAAACTTATCCAACATTAAAACTTACCTCAAGTTGCGTTTTTGGACATGCATGCTTATGTTTGTACGAATTGTACTTTCCTGTAGAGAGGAGATTATTACAGACTCATATAAAATCAATAATGATGATTTTATCGGAATAGTATCGGTATCGGTCGACATCCAGATTTAGGTATCGTGATCTGATCAAAAGGGTGAGAAGCTCAGTCATCCGGGAGGGACTCGGAGTAGAGCCGCTGCTTCTCCACATCGAGAGGAGCCAGTTGAGGTGGCTCGGGCATCTGGTTAGGATGCCTCCTGGACGCCTCCCTGGTGAGGTGTTCCGGGCATGTCCCACCGGGAGGAGACCCAGAGGAAGACCCAGGACGCGCTGGAGGGACTATGTTTCTCGGCTGGCCTGGGAACGCCTTGGGATTCCCCCGGAGGAGCTGCTCCAAGTGGCTGGGGAGAGGGAAGTCTGGGCCTCCCTACTTAGGCTGCTACCCCCGCGACCCGACCCCGGATAAGCGGAAGAAGATGGATGGATGGATGGATCTGATCAAAAGTTTTTTTTTAAACTGGATCGTGCATCCCTAGTTTTAATGAAACTAACCTTATAGTTTTTTTTAAATGAATTATGTAGCGTCCATTCAACCAAGGCCTTATCAGAGACAAAAGTGTCCCTCAAAGACACAGAACGTCCTCAGAGACACTGTGTCTCCTACCCACTTCTTTTGTGTGTGTTAATCTCCCAAGTCAGGATGAGTCTACATCCTGACCACCCCTGGTTCCATTCTGACTATGATAATTAAATCTCTCTGCTAATCAACTCTCTTTTCTGAAAGAGACACCTATGCCCCTTTTCCACTGTTACGGTGCGGTTCAGTTCAGCTCGGGTCAGCTCGTGTGTGGTTGTGTTTCCATTTACACTTCTGTACCTGTTCTGTAGGCGGGGTCCAGAATCCAACTCTTCTTACCACCTGGTGGCGGTAGTGCTCCCTTAAGCTATTTACTAACCACCACTAGAAGAAGAACACCCTAAAGGCTTTTCCACAGAATGTTGTGGAAGAGATGTCATGCTCTAATGGAGGACCTCATGAGCTGTAACTTTTAAACCTGATTAATTATCCTACCTTGTTGCCTTCTCTGTCTGCTTTAAACCCATGCATTTTCCATTTTAGTATAGATTTTTACAATAAAGATATAAATATATTGTGCTGCTGTTTGTTATGATGTTTTTCTATTACATTAGTGCTTAGTGTATTTCTAGTTGATGTTTTTTCTTAGTTACATCCTAGATGTTATTACTGTTTTTCTCTTACATTTTGTTGTTGGATGTAACTGGGACCCTGTGTACATAATCTCATTTCATCACATGTACCACATGCGGTGCAAATGACAATAAAGACTCTCTGACTCTGATTTAAAAAAAGCTTCACTTTTATTATTTAGATATGCACAAGGTTCATGTTAAAATTGCAAAATATCACACTGTGATCTTTGAAACTGCTTTTACAATAAGCTACAGACTTGAAAATAATTTGGTTAAATTTTGTCCTTAAATGTTAAAGGTTTGTCTTTCATTAAATTTAAAAACATTAAAATATTACTTATTAATTAGTCAGTTGGTCTGCAAATGCCGTGGGGTCCTCCTAGAAGAGCTGAAGAGGTGGCTGTTGATGTCTGTGTCTCCCTGGTAAAGCTGCTGCCCCAACGACCTGGAAGCAGAAGATAATGGATGGATGGATGGATGATGGAGGAGACCATCAAACAGCATGAGTGGTCAGTTCAGTTGAACACCTACCTGCCTGTTTGCTTCAGATCACCTGTTCAAATCTCTGCAGGTTCAAATAAAAGGTGCACCAGGTCTTTCAGCTGAATCTCTCAGGGGCCACAGTTGGACGGTCGATAACTGAAAACTGTCCTTTCTGAATTTTTGACTGTTTTTATCTGACTTCATCCTAGAATCAAAAAAATTGTAACGTAACAAGAGTTGAGCAGATTCTGGTAATCTTTTCTTAGGATTCATTAAAGGTGAAATGCAAATGGAAATTTTTCTTAACTTCCAGTATGAATTTAAACTAACACTATACACACTTAACATTGTAAAATGTGTTTAGAAAATTTAATGTTCAAGGAGACACCACTTGAGAAAAAAAGTTTAATAGGAAAATTAACAAATAGAAAATGTACAAAAATAAAAAAATACTGCATCCAACTAATGATCAGTGTTGCCAAGTGAAAAACGTAGGATTATCGTACTAGAGACATAAAATTATCGTATTTTGAGGGAAATTATCGTACACCCATCATAACCAAAATAACAAGTCTATTAATGCGCTGTAGTCATTCTAGTGTTGAATAGTCCCTTCTTCTTGTTTTTTTAATGGCGATTGGCAGACCAACTAATGTGCATTACCGCCACCTATTGAGCTGGAGTGGGGACAGGAGATAAACAAGGGAAAAATAATAATTCTGTAAAATTAATTTAATAACTTGACTAAATTCTTTCTATTAAGTTTGTATTTTTCAAGAAAATAATAATTTGATCTTTAACTTTACTGAATGTCACTACTAAAAACATCCCTCATTGTAAATTTAAAGGAGACCACATATTGGGTTTTTTCAGTGGTGGGCCTTCGACCGCTAGGTAGTGCTATTGCGCTAATCCGCTTTTAGCGTAGCTAAATAATCTGTTAGCTTTACAGCGGATTGACTAAGTTTTATAATTCATAAGCGGATTTATGCTATTTTTATTTAAAATGCAGTACCGCTAATAACTATTTATCTATCAGTAAAAACGAAATAACGTATTTACGAGCAGCGCCGGATGTGGTCCGTCACAAAAAAGCGTCCCCCTCAGTCTCTTGGTGTGTGCTCTCTCTCTAGCAGTTAGCAGCCAGTGTGTTACTCTGGAGCCTTATTGCTTGTTTTCGAAGAGTCAGACGAAGACTTTTTAACATGGAGGGTGAACTTATGGATGTTTCTCAGGGCCTACGCGACGCGTCTGGATTTAAAAATAGAATTTTCGCCACATTAGCACTCTTCAAAATGGCGTCCGCGACGGCCAAAGAAGCCAGGATTTTACAACAAAACACGGTAAAACAATTATTTCTTTGCTGAGAAAAAATATATTTCATAGCTGACGTTATAGCACAAGTTTTCCTGAGCTTGAGAGTTTCACGAAATGGTCAAATCTGCTGGATTTAAAAAAAGTAGTTCACCATTAGGACTCTTCAAAATGGCGTCCGCAGGGCAGCAAACTTACATACTCAGGGAATCACAAGGAACTCAGGAGACAGAGGCAACAGGAGGAGACAATGCCAGGACAATGATAAACACAGAGATACAGACTTATTTTTGATTTGATGTTCATTCATTCATTTTAAAAGAACAATACAAAACAGTTTCATCAGATACAAGGATGAATAGACTTTTAGCTGAATGGATGGATGGATAGACAGTTAGCTGGATGGCTGATCTTTAACAAGTTCTAAAATCATTAAAATTTAACCTCAGCTTGTGCCTCTGACCCAACAGAACCTCCTTCAGCAGCAGAATCCTCTGTGGTTCTCTGACTTCATCAGTCTGCAGGACTTCATCAGTCTCTCTCCTGGTTCTGGAGGAGTTCTGACCCACTTTCCATTGTTGCTTCAGTTCTTTGAGGTTTCTGCTCAGCTCTCTGAAGGTTTCAGGTTCAGGTTCTGGACTCTGACTGGGCCGTTGATTTGATTTGATTTGATGTTTATTCATTCATTTTAAAAGAACAATACAAAACAGTTTCATCAGATACAAGAATACAAGTAGGATAAAATGAAAGGAGCAGAAAGAAGATGAAATCTTATTATATCTGCCCCTTATTTATTTCACAGTTTGTTCAACCAATGATAACCTTCAAACTACATCACAAAATGAATAACTCTACTTAATTTTTCTAACTGTAATACACAAACACACTAAGCTTCATCATATATAGTTTTTGAGCAAGTCCTTTAAGACCTTTTTCTTAAATGTATACATTGGGCAGCACGTTGGCACAACTGGTAGAGCTGCTGCCTCTCAGCGAGAAGGTTGCCGGTTCAAATCCCGGTCCGGGGCCTTTCTGGGTGGAGTTTGCATGTTCTCCCCGTGCATGCGTGGGTTTCCTCCGGGTACTCCGGTTTCCTCCCACAGACCAAAAAACATGCTTGTTAGGCTGATTGGTGACTCTAAATTGACCCTAGGTGTGAGTGTGAGAGTGGATGGTTGTTTGGTGTGAGTGAGACAGGTCCCTCTTGTAAATGAGTCCCCGTGACTCAACGAGGCTAGCCTGTATAAATAAAGGTTGAATGAATGAATGAATGAATTGATTTTGCATTTTTAACATCACTCTCCAGAACATTCCACAATCCAACTCCCTGAATTGAGGTAGACCGTCCCTTTAAGCTGGTTCTGAATTGTGGTTTGATGAATATCTGTCCCTTTAAGATTGTAATAACTTTGTCTAAATTTCTTTGGATATTTAAAGGTAATGTGTTATTATGAGCCCTATACATAACTGATAAAATACTATATTCTACCAATTCCTGGAATTTCAATAAATTTAGCTGAAGAAACAAGGTGTTTGATGGGTGACTGAAATGTTTTCTGGTGATTACTCTTACAGCTCTCTTTTGTAAAATAAAAACAGGCTTTGTAATTGTTTTGCACGCTTTTCCCCAAACCTCAATACAATAGATTAAATGTGGAACAATGATTGTGTTATACAACATATACAGAGCTTTATCAATTAAAAAATCCCTGACTTTATATACAGGTACATGAACACACAGCATGACAATCACAAACACCTGGACAACAAAATGGAGGAGATAAGCAAGACAATTAACAGAGAGACCAGGGAGTGTGGGGATGGGGACCCATCACCTGAGAGCAACATGCTTACAACTGTTATCTTGAAGTTCTAGGGCAGGGGTGTCAAACTCATTTTGATCTGGGGGCCGCATACAGCTTAATCTGATCTCAAGGGGGCCAGACCAGAATACTCATTCCAAAAGTCCACTTTTTTCTTTGTATTAGTGCAAAGAATAAATAAATTATAAAAATATTAACATTAAATTAATTGTCCTTTTACACTTTTACTCAGTTTAACATTTAAGTGCATTACACATTAAAAAAAAACTGATCAGTGATTGCACGTTTTAAAACATTTATTCAACAAACTGTTTTGTTAAATACCCTGATGCATGCTCAATAATCCAGGTAGAAATTTAAAAAAAAAGCTAAATCTGGGCCTCTGGACATTAAAAAAACAGTTTTGTTAAAACCCTTTCCTGCATGTTAAAAATGCATCAAAATTTAGAAATGAATGAATTTTAAATCCATTTTTCACATCTAGGAAGCAACTGTGTGAACCCATAAATTAAGCTTTGAACGTAGCTGTTTTATTAATGTTTGTTAGTGAAAACTTGCTCACAGTTAGGTAGTCCCAAACATGGACATTTTTGCAGCCAGTGCTGTCAGTTTAGGATAGTAGTAAGAGATACTTGTAAAATGTTTCCAAGCCCAGAGGCAAATTTGTCCTTCAATTCTACATCACACTGCAAATAAATGATTTCAACATGTCAACAGCACATCAGAAGCTCTGATGGTGAGAGAAAAACTGCTAATTCTGTCTCGAGTTTGCCTTTGTGTCGGTGCTGACACGACTGTGACACGACTGTGGCTTCGTGCACTTGGCCCATCTTGTGTGCATAATTTTAATCATGTGCCCTGTCAACAAAGATATATTCTATATCCTGAAATCGTTTCTCAAACTCCCTTAGCAACCCTGAAATCTTGTTTTTGTGCTGTTTCACATCAGGATGAACGCTTGCTGCGCACATGAAGACAGGGAAAATGAGCAGAGCCTCCGTTTGCTATCTGCTGCACTAAAACACAGCGCCCCTGGGTCCTAGAGGCAGCCGTTTTGAGTAGGACAACTGACTAAAACACAGCGCCTCTATAGCGGACAACATAGGAACTGCAGATTTTTAAGAAAATAGCGTTTATTCTTTTTTTAATAATTCAGATTCATCTGCGGGCCGACTAAAGCCCCCTGGCGGGCCGGATGCGGCCCGCGGGCCGGGTCTTTGACACCCCTGTTCTAGGGTGTAGAGAGCCACAGAAACAGTTATGGTAGGCCGGATTTGGCCCACGGGCCTTGAGTTTGACACATGCGATCTAGTGGTACTAAAAGTAACAAAAGAAAAAAAAAACAGCCAAATATGTCAGCAGTTTAGCTAACAGACTTTGGAATGGGTACATTTTGTCCTTGTGAAACCTGTTGAAGAGAACCAAACTAAATACTCTGAAACTCAAACAACTTACTGTATAACAGTTCATGCACCGCTAGTTGGCAGTGTAGTGCAAATATTGCATAACTTGCTGCTACCAATTGTTGAATTTAATTAGCGGATTAGAATTAGCTTCCCCTAATTTTCACAAGACATTAGTGCTTTTGAAATTGCGGACCTAAATAAATTAATTAGTGCTTTAGAAATAGCGGAACTAATTTTTGGATTAGCGTTGCCCACCACTGGTATTCACCAAAGAAACTACTGTACTCAAGAAAACTGCAGCCTGGAAAGAAACCATTTACCTGTCTACTAACCTGATCCTCTCTCCAACGATCCTCACTTCTCAACCAGGAACCTCCAGCAGAACCAGAAACTCTCCTTCTCTCACAGACTGGCTACAACAAAGACTTTAATTCAGTAAGAAAGAATTACTATCCATACTTGCAAACTCAGAAGCAGTGCTGGGCACCGCTAATTAAAAAATTAGTTCCACAATTTCTAAAACGCTTATTAATTTTTTTAGGTCCACAATTTCAAAAGCACAAACGTCTTATGAAAATTAGGGGAAGCTAATCTAATCCGCTATTTATATATTTATATATTATATATATATATTATATATATATATATTATATATATATATTATATATATATATATATATATATATATATATATATATATATATATATATATATATATATATATATATATATATATATATTTATATATAGCCGGCAGCGTTATCAATATTTGCACTACACTGCCAACTGAAAAGTAACAAAAATGATCCTAAAAGGATGAAATTACAAAAATCAAAGGATTTATTTAATACTTTACGTACATATATTCTATTCGGCCACGAAATTAACAAAAAATAGAATGATCTTTTAATCCCTAAAACCACGTTTAAATCTCAAATACACGGGTGTGTCGCCACCGCATTTATACATGAAAGTAACCCAAATACATGAAACTAACGACTCGCCGTCGAATGGTCGACACAAAACACACAATAAAATCATCCGGCCACGTTAATTTGGCTTGAAACAGCGGGGTTCTCTACGGATTTATCCATTAGTAATCCAGCACTATCAATAGGCAGACACAGAGTTAGCGTCTATAGGTAGTCAACAGATTTAATGAAAAGTAACAAATACATAAAAATAACGACTCACCGTCGAATGGTCGACACAAAACCCTCAATAAACTCCTCCGGCCGCGTTAATTTGGCTTGAAACAGTGGGGTTCTCTACGGATTTATCCAAGTACCCAGCACAAACAGTAGCCACAGAATTAGCCCCCGAGTTCACCTCTGAGTGACCCGGAAGATGTCAAGATGGAATAGTCCATTTTTAGTAGGGGGATAAAGAAATCGACCGTTTTTTTTATTGCGTATTTAATGATCGTTTTCATCGTAACTATAATTATTTTTATGTTAAATGTACATTAACAAGCAGGATCAATGTTAGTGATGTAGGTGACTGCACGGGGCGAGGCGGGGCCGGGGCCATTGCTGAAATGGGACCCCCAGGCATTTACCTACATGGTAGATCCGAGTCTGTTCTCAGCTCTGCCCCCTCCCTCCACACCCTTCCTCTGCTGTTTACGGTGGGGAAAAAGGTAAAACAAGCAGCATAAGAGCTTGTAAATAAGTTTATTGGTTTTTACTGATAGATAATTAGTTATTAGCGGTACTGCATTTTAAATAAAAATAGCACAAATCCCCTTATATAAAAGTTAGTCAATTCACAAAAACGCTGATAAAAAGTTTAGGTCCACTGTAAGCGGATTAGCGCTTTAGCGCTACCTAGCGTTCATTTGCCCACCACTGCTCAGAAGGGATGAAAAAGGTGACAAACGTTGCGCCAACCCCCCCCCCCGAAAGATTTTGTAATTTTTTAACATGCTTCAGGTAAAAGTCATTTACTAACCTAATTTAATGAGGACATAAATAGGAAAGATTGTGTCAACCAAAAAATTAACAACCAACAACAGCAGCAAGTCAAATACAGCAGAACATTTTGCTAACAATGCGCTGCTCCGAGTCAACAGATGCATTTAAAAAACTTAAGACTTCTCTTCAGACAGGCTTTTGGTTAATTTTATACATTGATTTTAGAGTTTGTTATGTTTTACCTTTTTGTATAGTACTTCTGTGATTTTATGATTTTATTTTTCCTTTTGTAAAGCACTTTGTGACTCTCATGTCTGTGAAATGTGCTATATAAATAAAACTTACTTACTTACTTACTTACTTACTTACTTACTAGCAGTAAAAACTCATTTCTTAAAGAGGAACTAAATGCAAATTCAACTTTTTTTAGCTGATAAAACTCCCTAGAATGTGTATAAAAGGTTTCATAGCACTATGCCTGTGTTAATTTTCATGTAATTGTTCGTATTTGCTTAAATCGGCAATATTTGGTCTAAAAACGTGTTTACGGTAGCCCTATGGGTTGAACAGAGGTTATTGCACCTTAATTTTCGTATTGGTCATGGACTGTTCACTCTGATGTGTCTTGTACACTCTGACGTAATGAACTTGGTTCAAGCAGAGCCAATCCCCTGCGGAGATGAGACGTCCACACTGCAGTGCATACCTTATATGGAAGTGGTACATTTCACTCCTGAAAAGCTCTGCAACAAAGCATATTATAGTTTTTGGAATGGCACTAGTTATTTGTGTATTTTAACTTGTTTATTTTAAAAAAGATTTTTCACTTCATCGAAACTGTCTGGTTGTATTTGTTTTAATAGTGTGCGATAGAGGAGCAATGCATGAATGCCTGGTTGGGTCAGTGGTTTACAATCTGGGTTCGATTCCCGGTCACGGAGAACTTTGTAGTATTATTTTCATTTTTTTAAGCCTTTTGTTTTGGAAAGGTAGGGTGGAATAGATACATACATCTACATGTTTATTCTTTGTTGTTGCTTGGTTTATGTTTATGTTTATGTTTGTTTATGTTTATGTTTATTAAATTTGTTCATTTTTTTACAAAATAAACAATACAAGGCAATCTCATAATGATAGTGTACAAAATGTAAAAAAATGAAAGGTGGCAGAAAGAAGAATAAATCTTATTATATCTGCCCCTTATCTCCAACAATCAGATTAAACAACAGTAGTCAAACCATGTAAACAATAATAATCTTCAACCAACTTTTTCCAACAATCAGGTTAAACAATAATATTCTTCAACCAACAGTACAAAATGACTAACTCTTTCTAATTTTCTAACTAATACTAATACAGTACAAAATGACTAACTCTTTCTAGTTTTCTAACTAATACTAATACAGTACAAAATGACTAACACTTTCTAATTTTCTAACTAATGCAATACACATTACGTTATTTCACATATATTTTTTTAACATATTTGTTTTGATCATTTTTTTAAATGTAAACATTGACTTGGCATTTTTAACTACATTCTCCAAGCCATTCCATAATCTAATTCCCTGAATTGAGGTAGAACGTCCCTTCAAACTGGTTCTGAATTGTGGTTTTACAAACAACTCTGTTCCCTTAAGATTATAACAACTTTGTCTTTTAACAAAGTGCATTTGGATATTTAAAGGTAATGCATTATTTTGAGCTCTATACATAACTGATAAAATATTATAGTCTACCAAATCATGGAACTTCAGTAATTTTAGTTGATAAAATAATGTACTTGATGGATGACGGTAATGCTTTCTAGTGATAATTCTTACAGCTCTTTTCTGTAATACAAAAATAGGCTTTGTGATTGTTTTACACGCATTCCCCCAAACATCAATACAATAGATTAAGTGTGGAACAATGATTGTGTTATACAACAAATACAGAGCCTTATCATTCAATAGGTCTCTGACTTTGTACAGTACTGCTATCGATTTAGCTATTTTTATTCTTACAGAATTTATGTGTTGTTTCCATGTCAGTTTGTCATCAATGATAACACCCAAAAACTTCACCTCACTCACTCTACAAATCTCAACATCCTCAATTTTGAGTGGAACATCAACAGTTTTCTTTCTATTACCGAATATCATGTAATTAGTTTTCTCTAGATTTAATGATAATTTATTTATTTTAAACCAAGTTTGTATCTTTACAAATTCTGTCTTTATCAATTCTAACATTTGTTCTATATCTTCACCTGAACAGAAAAAAGTGGTATCATCTGCGAAAAGTACACATTTAAGGAGTCCTGACACATTTACCAAGTCATTCACATATAAAATAAAAAGCTTTGGTCCAAGTACAGAGCCTTGGGGAACTCCACATGTGATATTACAGAGGTCAGATCTTACATCATTTATTTGTACAAATTGTTTCCTATTTTTTAAGTAGCTAGATACCCACTGTAATGCTGGTCCTCTAATACCATATTTGTTCAGTTTTTCAAGGAGAATTGTGTGATCAATAGTATCGAATGCTTTTTTTAAATCAACAAAGATACTGATACAGTGTTGTTTTTGATCGACAGCAGTAGTTATTTGTTCCATTAATTCCATGAGAGCCATTGATGTAGAGTTTTTTGATCTAAACCCATACTGACTGCTGCTTAGAATATTTTGTTTATCTATAAATTGGTCTAGTCTGTTTACAAATAGTTTTTCAAGAATTTTTGAAAACTGTGGTAACAAGGATATAGGTCTATAATTGTTGAATACACATTTATCACCATTTTTAAAAAGAGGAACGACCTTAGCTACTTTCATATTATCTGGAAAAATTCCTGTTGAAAATGATAAGTTACATATGTATGTGAACGGCTCAATAACATGGCTCATTATGTCCTTTACAAACATCATATCCATGTCCACCCAGTCTTTCGATCTCTTGTCTGTAAGATGTTTTACTACATTCATTATTTCCTCTTTGTTAGTTCCATTTAGGAAAATACTATTTGCACAACCTGTAATTGAGTGGATCATATTTTTATCTACTTTTGGTATCTTAGCTGCAAGGCTTGATCCAACATTCACGAAATATTGATTAAATCCATTTACAATTTCATTTTCATCATGAACTTCATCGTTGTCTTTTACAAAATATTTTGAAATACCAGTTTTTGCTTTATGATTCTTCAGTACACCATTCATTACTCGCCATGTTGCTTTCATATCACCATTAGTTTTATCTAATAATTTACTATAATATTCTTTCTTATGTTTCCTTATAGGGCTGGGCCATATCATATCGTTACCGGTAATACCGGTATAAAAAGCTTGCCCGGGCAAAAAACTTATATCATGATATGCTAATTTCATGACGTAATACGTCAGGGCGCCCCGTCCCTTAACACCGTAGCGCATAAAACAACTGCGCACCTCCCCTCCCAACAGTCTGTAGTGGTGTAAAACGCTAATTAGTTATGGCTAAAATGTTAAAAACAACGCGCGCGTCTCTTCTCTCCCCTGCTCTGCGGCACAGACAGCTGCTGTCCCCCCCTCCCCCGCCCCGCTCTGCTCCGCTCGGAGCAGCCGCGGTGCAGCGTGGCCACCTCAACTAAACACGCGCGGCTCCACAGTCACTCACTCCATCATCCATTAGACACAGTTCAGTTAAAAAAAATGAATCACACATTCCTGCATGAACAGATGAAGCTGAAACACGAACAAGTTTCAAGGTCAGCTGATCAACTTGTAGCCTGGTTAAAACCAGACCCTTGTCCTTCACCTCGCTTCGGACAGTGAAGGGAAATGAGAATTGAGCGGAGCTGTGCAGGAAGGAGAGCCAGGCTGATCAACTTGTAGAAGTTACAGCTCATTTAAAGGCATCATATAATTTGTTGTATGTTTCATTTATGCTCACAAAAATCTTAAGCTTCATTTTATTTAGGCTAGTTGTTTTAGGAAACTACACCTGCACTTTAAAAATGATCTGTTATTTAGATTGAAAAAGTCTGCACAAAATAATAAAAATAAAAAAACACCACAAAAACTAAAGTGCAGGTGTAGTTTTACTTGGAGACTAAATACTTTACTAAATAAAGTAATTTCAGTAAAATTAGCCCTTGTTGTTTTTCAAAATTTTATATAATACTGCAAAGCAACATGTTAAGTTAATTTTGTCAAATAAATACATTTTATCAAATTAATTTTGCCACAAACTTCTTGAGAGCTGCATGGGAGGAGGAGCTGGGTCTGCAGATTGGGAGTGAGGTCTGGGAGGAGGGTCTTGGAAGGATCCGGTCATGTTCTATCAATGTAAGGCACCAGTTAATTCAGTTCAAGGTGTTTCATAGACTCCACTATTCTAAAATGAAATTGCACAGAATATTCCCCTCAATATCTCCAAAATGTGATAAATGTAAGTCCGCTGATGGCTCACTGTCACACATGTTTTGGTTTTGCCCCAGACTATCTCAATATTGGTGCGACATTTTCAACTTCTTCTCTAAAGTGTATAAGAGTACGATGTTGCCAGATCCTCAAATTGCATTGTTTGGATATTCTCCCTCACTTAGGAACCGCAGTATTTCTGTGCAAACGACAGTGATGTATGGAATGGTAACGGCTAAGAAAGTCATATTGAGACTGTGGAAAACTGACAAGGCTCCTCAGTTTAAAATGTGGTTAAGTGATTTTATTGAGATTCTTCATTTGGAGAAACTACGGTACGATGTTGTGGGTGCCACTACTAAGTTTTGTAATATCTGGCAGCCGTTCTTGGACCACCTTTCCCAGTCTGAGACTGATCCTAATGTCCACACAGCCTCTTAATTTGCCACCTGTGCCTTTATAGATAGGTAGTACTATTTTAAAGTGTAAATGGTAACCAGTGCAGTGTAACCAGTTATTTAGGTATTTACCCTGACTTGTTTTTAATTAATTCTATTTGTTTTTAGTTTTTGTATGTTTTTATTTTGTCATTTTCTTTTCTTTTCGTTTCTCTTTCTTTCTTACTTATACAGTAATTTGTTAAATATGTATAGTATGATTTATGTATATTGTATACTGAAAACTCAATAAATATATATATATATATATAAAAAAAAATACATTTTATTTTATTTTATTTATTTTTTTGGGTTATATCACGAAATTTATCGTTATCGTGATATACTCTGAAATATCACGATATAATTTTTGAGCCATATCGCCCACCCCTATTTCCTTATAATCCCTACTAATTTATTTTTATACTTTTTATATTTTTCTTCTGCGCTCTGACTTCGCAATTTCAAGAAACATGAATACAAATAATTCTTTTTTTTACATGCATTTCTTAACCCTTTTGTCATCCATGGTTGATCATTCGTATTTCTCTTTGTGTAATTTGTTTGCACACAATTCTTTTCATACAGGGTTTCCAAGATATTCATAAACTCATCATATGCCCTGTTCGCATCATCAACATACACATCATTCCAGTCTTGTTTATCCAGATCCTCTTTCAATTTTTCCAAAACTTTTTTTGATGTGTTTATGATTTTTTTCTTCGTTGTGTCTGCTTTTGTGATTTTTTGATCATTTTTAAAGATTGTGAAAACTGGTAAATGATCACTTAAGTCGGTCGTTAAGATACCACCAATTACATCCCCATTTGTTATATTTGTGAAAATATTATCAATTATTGTGGCACTATGAGTTGTAATTCTTGTTGGCTTTGATATCAATGGATACATATTTAAACTGTACATTGAGTTTATAAATGTGCTTATGTTATTTGAATCTGTTTTATTTCCCATATCAATGTTAAAGTCTCCACACAAGAAAATATTTTTATTAAAACTTTTCTCCATTAGTTCCAAGATTTTATCCGTGAATATTTCTATATTTGCTCCTGGTGATCTATATACACAACTTATTATTATGTTTTTATCGTTTTTGTTTATAATTTCTATTGTTATCATTTCCATAATATTATCAACTATTATTGACATTTCATTATTTAATTTACATTTTATTTCATTATTGACAAATAGTGCGACACCACCACCTCTTTTATTATTTCTGTTCATATGATATAAATCATACCCCTCGATGTGAATATTACTAGTGTTATCATCATTAAGCCATGTCTCTGACAACGCTATTATCGTAAAAGTTCTATTTAATTGTTTTAAGTAATCTGTTATTTTGGATATGTTTGCATTTATACTTCTGCTATTAAAGTGAATAATGGAGAGAACTCCATTTGATATATTGATGTCATTAAACTGCTCTTCATTATAATATTCGCTATCATTTATTACAGGAAAAAAATTTGCATCAATCACATTTTCAACATTATATATTTTAGGTTCTGAGTCTTCGTATGTTGTCATGTTCTAATGTATTTGTTCATTTCACCGTATATTTTATCCATTTTGATTGTGAGTTGTTTCATTGATTTGTAATTTTTCATCTCTTGAATTCATCCAGATCCGTCAGCTCTTTTATCATTTTAGGCTGAGACCCTTCCTTTGCTTTGATAAAGACGTATCCATTTCTAGTCCATGTTGATGCTATTTTTTTTTCTTTGTTTTTTAACCACCTTGCTTCTTTTGCAATTTTTCCATTTTTTTTGGTAAGATGTTCATTTATGTAAACGTCTGATCCCTTCAGATTTGTTCTCTTTTGCATAACATAGTTTTTAGTATTCCTGCCAATGAACTTAACGACCACTGACGGTTTGAATCTTGATGAATTACTGGGCAGGGTGTGACAGAATGAAATGTCCTCATAGCTTATGTTAATGTTCTTTTCCTGTAAGAAATTAACTACAAGTTCCTCCAGAGTCCCTTGTTCTTCCTGAGATTCATACTCATTTGGATCATTGTTTTTAGGAGCTCTTTGATGTGTCCGACACTTACTAACATCAAGTCCTGAGATGACCACGTTGTCTTGCTTTGTAAATTGTTCTAAATCCTCTATTTTTTGTTCTAAATCAGCAATTATCTTGTCTTTGTTAGTTACCAGTTCTTTCAGTTCTCTTATTTCTTTAACCAGACTGTCCTGGGAAACCATCTTTGCTGTTAAACTTTCTATTTGTCCACTCATAAAGTTGAGTGATTCTTTAAATTCTTGCATTTCTGAGTTGTTTCTCTCCGAGTCTGGTGACTTTTGTCCTCTATTTTTCATATTTACAGAGACTGGTGACTTTAGTCCTTTACCTCTTGTCATACTTACAGAGTTTGTGACCTATTGGTAGCAGGACTTTGGTTTATTCACTGAACCACGTGGCCATTCCACGAGGCTCACAGGCCTAAAGATGATTGGTGTGGCCCAGCAGTGCAGCACCCAGATTAGCAGTTATTAGTTCAGAACTCACAGTTTCAGCAGCCTGCAGCAATCAGATCCACCATCCGAAGAGGTCCACTCACTAGATCAGACGCAGTCCAGCCAGCACCGCACTCAGCTCCAGTGGCTCCAGGCCCAGCTCCGACCCCCACCAGAACCGATGCAGCCTAGTTAGCACAGCACGTAGCTCCAGGCCCAGCTCCGACCCTCACCAGAACCGATGCAGCCTAGTTAGCACAGCACGTAGCTCCAGGCCCAGCTCCGAAGCCCGCTCAGCCCCAAGCGGCGGTCCCCCGGCTCTCCCACGGCGATCCGTCCAGCTCGAAACTCCAGGCCGCGGTCCTCCGGTTCTCCCACGACTCTCAGGCGGCGTTCACGTTCGGCCCACTCGCGGTGCCTGGCCCCGGCTCTCTCACGGCTCCCAGCCCAGCTCGAACTCCAGGCCGCGGTCCTCCGGCTCTCCTACGGCGCTCCAGGCGGCGTACACGGCGCTCGGCTCACTCGTGGTGCCCGGCCCAGCTTAAAGTTCCAGGCGGCGTACACCACGCTTGGCCCACCACCGCGCTACCACTGTAGCGTGTTTTGTTGTGTTCTTTCACTGCAACAAAGCACCCCAGCGTGCCGGCCCGCTTTTCTTCGTAATAACCAGCGTATTCTCCGGTTTATTTGTTTACGAAGCCTGCAACTACAGCACCCGGTTACGGTGAGCTAGCTCGGTTAGCTTTGATTAGCCCGGTTTGTAGCTACGCTAGGCTAACTCTCGGCAAAAACTCACGGACACGTTGGCTTGTAGATTCATAATTCTGGATCGCAAGTTCCAGTCCAATTTCCGCAGCTTTTTCAACGCTCCTCTCTGTACATCTCTGCACATCCAGCGCAAAAAAGCTCTCCGAATACTCCTTTTGGAGGTAATACTGGCAGGAGCCCGACTAAACACGTCCACTCTGTTCAGCCGCCATCTTGCCTTTTCAACATGTTGAAATGTTTTATGTTGTTGGCTAGAGTTTTAGTTTGTTTTAGGTTGTTTGCTGGAGGAGGCGTGAAGGCAGCAAAACCCCACGGTCCTGGCCACACCTACTCGCTCTAACCCCCACCTCCTCCCCTCCTTTAGGCGGTGCCTCTACAGCAGGGGTGTCAAAGTCAAATACACCAAGGGCCACAAAAAAATAATTGCTACAAGCCAAGGGCCGGACTGGTTCAATGTTTATTATAAGGGGGTGATATAATAATTAATTAATTAAATAATTATTAAATTAATGTTTATGTTTATGTTTATGTTGTTTATTAAGTTTGTTCATTTTTTTACAAAAGAAACACAATACAAGACAATCCCATTAATGATACGTACACAATGTAAAAAAATGAAAGGTAGCAGAAAGAAGAATAAATCTTATTATATCTGCCCCTTTTTTCAAACAATCAGATTAAACAATAATAATATTTCACCAGTAGTACAAAATGACTAACTCTTTCTAATTTTCTAATACTAATACATAACTAATAATCGATACAAAACACATTAATAATATTTCACCAGTAGTACAAAATGACTAACTCTTTCTAATTTTCTAATACTAATACATAACTAAAAATTGATACAAAACACATTAATAATCTTCCACCAGTAGTACAAAATGACTAACTCTTTCTAATTTTCTAATACTAATACATAACTAATAAATAATACAATACACATTATGCTAATTCATATATATTTTTTCAACAAATTAATGATGTTAAATCTGACCTCCGTGATATCACTTGTGGAGTTCCTCAGGGTTCTGTGCTGGGACCAAAGTTATTTATTTTATATGTGAATGACTTGGTAAATGTGTCAGGACTACTTAAATGTGTTCTTTTTGCCGATGACACCACTTTTTTCTGTTCGGGTAATGACATAAAACAGATTTTGGATATGATGAAAACAGAATTTATAAAAATACAAACTTGGTTTAAATTAAACAAATTATCTTTGAATTTAGATAAAACTAATTACATGATATTCAGTAACAAAAAGAGAATTGTTGATGATGATCCATTTGTAATTGAAGATGTTGTGATCTGTAAAGTGAGTGAAGTGAAGTTTCTGGGTGTTATCATTGATGACAAACTGACATGGAAACATCATGTAAATTCCATTAAAAAAAATAGCTAGATCAATTGCAGTACTGTATAAAGTCAGGGATTTTTTAATTGATAAAGCTTTACATATGTTGTATAACACAATCATTGCTCCACATTTAATCTATTGTATTGAGGTTTGGGGAAAAGCGTGCAAAACTATTACAAAACCTGTTTTTATTTTACAAAAGAGAGCTGTAAGAGTAATCACCAGAAAACATTTCAGTCACCCATCAAACACTTTGTTTCTTCAGCTAAACTTATTGAAATTCCAGGAATTGGTAGAATATAGTATTTTATCAGTTATGTATAGGGCTCATAATAACACATTACCTTTAAATATCCAAAGAAATTTTATAAAAAGAAAAAGTTGTTACAATCTCAAAGGGACAGAGATATTCATCAAACCACAATTCAGAACCAGCTTAAAGGGACGGTCTACCTCAATTCAGGGAGTTCGATTGTGGAATGCTCTGGAGAGTGATGTTAAAAATGAAAAATCAATGTATACATTTAAGAAAAAGGTCAAAAAGGACTTGCTCAAAAACTATATATGATGTAACCTTCCGTGTTTGTGTATTACACTTGTGTATTACACTTATGTTGTATTTGTGATGTAGCTTAGTGCGTTTGTGTATTACAGTTAGAAAAATTAAGTAGAGTTATTCATTTTGTGAAGCAGTTTGTGTATTACAGTTAGAAAATTAAGTAGAATTATTCATTTTTGTGATGTATTTTGTGTATTACAGTTAGGAAAATTAAGTAGAATTATTCATTTTGTGAACATCTTGATGTTGTGCCATCTTTTAGTTTGTGTATTACAGTTAGAAAAATTAAATAGAATTATTCATTTTATGATCTAGTTTGTGTATTACAGTTAGGAAAATTAAGTAGGAAAAAAAAAATAGGAAAATTAAGTAAAAAAAAAAAATTAAGTGTGATGTAGTTTGTGTATTAGTTAGAAAATTAAGTAGAATTATTCATTTTGTGATGTAGTTTATGTATCACAGTTAGAAAATTAAGTAGAATTATGGGTGATGTAGTTTGTGTATTACAGTTAGAAAAATTAAGTAGAATTATTCATTTTGTGATCTAGTTTATGTATTACAGTTAGGAAAATTAAGTAGAATTATTCATCTTGTGATGTAGTTTGTGTATCACAGTCAGAAAAATTAAGTAGAATTATTCATTTTGTGATCTAGTTTATGTATTACAGTTAGGAAAATTAAGTAGAATTATTCATTTTGTGATGTAGTTTGTGTATTACAGTTAGAAAAATAAGTAGAATTATTCATTCTGTGATGTTGCTTGAAGGTTATCATTGGTTGAACAAACTGTGAAATAAGGGGCAGATATAATAAGATTTCATCTTCTTTCTGCTCCCTTCATTTTATCCTACTTGTATTCTTGTATCTGATGAAACTGTCTTGTATTGTACTTTTAAAATGAATGAATAAACATCAATCAATCAAAAAAAAATTCTTCTTTCTGCACTCTTTTCATTGCGTTTTCTTTTTGATTAATTTGTTTTATTTTGTCTCTTGAATTAATAAATGAATTAAATACAATGTTAAATAGCTTTACATCTGCTAAGTTCTTGGCATAAATCAACACAGGCATGTTCCTGCTTTTAGTATTTTACATTGTTTTATAATGCAGCCGTTTAGGTTTTGTTTTCTCTTTTAAATGAATTAATAAATTAATTAAATACAATGTTAAATAGCTTTACATCTGCTAAGTTCTTGGCATAAATCAACACAGACATGTTCCTGCTTTTAGTATTTTACATTGTTTTATAATGCAGCCGTTTAGGTTTTGTTTTCTCTTTTAAATGAATTAATAAATTAATTAAATACAATGTTAAATAGCTTTACATCTGCTAAGTTCTTGGCATAAATCAACACAGACATGTTCCTGATTTTAGTATTTCACATTGTTTTATAATGCAGCCGTTTAGGTTTTGTTTTCTCTTTTAAATGAATTAATAAATTAATTAAATACAATGTTAAATAGCTTTACATCTGCTAAGTTCTTGGCATAAATCAACACAGACATGTTCTTGATTTTAGTATTTTACATTGTTTTATAATGTAGCTGTTTATGTTTTGTGTTTTTAATACAGTTTTCTTATGGTTTTTAATTAATATGCTTTTTTATGATTGTTTACTGTTGGCTGCAAGTATCAAGCTGCAAAATCCTTCATTATCTACAGCTGATAGCTGTTGGTCATTAATTATGATAAAGTTTAGCAACTTATCGGTGAACATTCTAGCTCTGGGGCTTCAGCGGTGTGTTTTTATTGTTCAATCCGGTCAGCCGCTCTCCGCCTGTCCCATCATATGAGACGGTCAGACAGCGGGTAGGACTAGACGCGGCTGGCCGCTGTCGGTCTCCCTGTTTCGGTTCAGCGAGTGGCGTCCCACTCGAATGTCCAACGTAAAACTAACCTGACCTGACCTGTGGCGCTATGGCTCTGCAGACGTTGCTGTCTTGCGGTGTTTAGTGTAAAATACTTCCACACAGAGGACATGTTACGATAAAAAGTTGGCTAGCTGTTAGCTACAGTGCTACTCACTCACACACGCTGGAGCTGGCCAACTAACTGGATTTCCTGAATGTGAAGTGAGGTGGGTCTTCTTCTTCTGGGTTCGAGACACAAATGGATTGGCCCCACCCCTGCTACCGTTGCATTGTGGGGAATGTAGTTTTGGTGCGCGCAAAACACCAGCGGGCGGCTGTGGCCTGCGGGCCGTTTCTAATAGTAATTAAATATCATTCAGGGGGCCATAAATATTTAATTCGCGGGCCGGGACTCTGACATATGTGCTCTACAGTCTATCGGAACGCCCATTTTGTTGAAGATTTTGATCCTGGACTTGGGACGGAGTTAAAGCTCCACAGGGCATTTAGTGCCTCTTTAAAAGTTTTGCCCGAAAAATTTGAAAAGTAGATGCCATTTCCTGCATTCTGGTGTACTTTAACAAGTTGTTAAACATCTATGTTTACCTACATGTAAACACTTGATTCAATAACTATTTTAGAGACATCTAACAAAATAAAGTCAGGTCCTGTGGACAGATTAAAAAATTGTTGAAATTATTATTGATCATGCATCAGGATATTTTAGAGACACCTCATTCAACTAGTTCATATAGACATCATCCTGTTTTTAAACTCACTCCTGTGGCTAAGATAATGAAATTAATGTGACAATTTATCACAGTGACTTTAGTGGTGCAATTGACTTTTATTTTGTTATTTTTTTATTTTGTTTTATTTAAAACACAACATGCAATTTTACTAAACAATGGTGACACTCAACTGCACATTTAAATAAGAATATTAACTTTACCCAATGAACAGGTGACATTTTAATAACCACCAACAGTGAATTTAGGAGGGGCTTTTTACAGTTTTCTGATTTAGTGATAGACTCAGAACATCATCCGCCATCACTGATTTTAACTATTTTACTTTCCAGACAATGCGTTCTTTCTCATCTACAGCACAAGGAAAATTTTGCTCTTTAACGACTTTTGACTTTAGGAAAAAATACATTTATTAACATATCCCAATATAATTAGGACATACAGAGACTGAACACTGAACTTTGAATGGGTCACAGCAGGTACGTGTTATCCCAAGTATGTGTGGGTGTTAGCTTCCAATTTACATATGTTGGTGCGTGTCAGTGGCTTATCCTGTTTATAACTTATCTCTCTCACAGTCTGCTCACTGAATTGATAAAGCTCCTCGGATGAGAAGCGAAACGTCTTACTGTTACAAATAAAGTCCAGTTGTTCCTGTATTGAACGCCTTTTTTGACATACAGAGACTTACTGCTGATGTTGTTATTTTATGACTCGGTCATGTTTACGTTGATCTCTGTGGTTCTCCTGTGTCGTGACTTTTCAAAACTGCATGTCGCACAGGTTTTTTTTAATTTTTTTTATGAAGTGTGGAACTCCCACACTTTAGAGGACTTGGTCGAACAATTTTCTTTGCGTCGGTCATTTGTAAAATTGTCTTATTTTCCTTTGAAAACACAGCCTCTAATCTGCTTCCGCCTCCCGTTTCACCCTGTTCAACTCGCGCTGCGGAGTTTTTATTTTATTTACTTTAGGGCCAGTTTACACGGCGCATATTTTGAGTGTAACCGCTACTTTCTCTTTGCGACTTTGCTTATCGCCTACACGACGCTGCTGGCCCCCCTCTTTGACTCCGATACTTTTCTGACCCTGCTCTCAAGGTGGAAGTTTTTCGCTGACCCCCCGTTGATAATGTAAACATCTCCCGTGGAGCTTTTGTTTGAACACATGCACGCAGCACGCACGCGCAGACAGCCGGCATTTTAACAATGGCGGTGGACTGGACAGTGGACACACGCACCACTTTCTGAACTATAGCTGATGGAATATATTTTGATTCTCATATTTAATTATTCTACACCTTACCTGCATCTGTGTTGGAAGAGAGCCAGCTGCCTGGATCCAGTTGTCTGTTAACGAGGCAGTCGGACATTTCACGTGTCACGCTGCACTATAACATACTAAATGTGCTATATATTAACAGTTTAACAATAATAAACAGTATTTATGTTAGCGTGGGAGATATTTAAATTTATCTGAGCTAAATGAAGCTATCTGGACTCGTTACGTCATGCCTAACATGCTGCTGAAAATGAAGACACCAGGTTGATTTTTAATTTATTTATTTATTCAACACCACAAACTCATGTCACAAACACTGAGAATTAAATTGAACACTTTTAAAAACACGTTAACCGAACTTTAATGAACTGGACTCTGTTGTTTTCATCCTGGTGGAAACTGGACCCACATCCGAACCGCCGGTCCGCTTCGTGGAACAGCTTCGACCTCGCAGGAAAAAAATAAAAATAAAACCTCAGTTGGTTGTTCTGTGATCGAACTAAACACAAGGAAACATTATTAAGAACATTGTTTACCTTGTAGCGCTGCTGGAAATCAGCTGATTCTCATGGACTAAAGTCAGACATGTTGACTCGGTTCCGGTCCAGTCAGCAACTGGTGTGGAGCTTGTTAGATGAAGCGGGTCCCACTTGGTGTCAAATCTGTTGACCCTTATCCAAATTCCAGCTTTAACTTGTTGTTAACTTGTTGACAACAACTTATAGTAGCTGAACTTTTAGCCAGAGAGGAAAACAGGCTGCCTCGTGTGCTCTGTTTACCTCAGGCAGCACACATGCGCAGTAGAGAAGGTTCCAAAAATCACAGCGCTATCTAATGGCCCAGCATGGTAACTACAGTAAAGTCATGAGGACGGGGGGTGGGGGAGAGAGAGTCGTATCCACAGAATTCGCCCATGTCAACGCAAAACTTTCAACCTAATTAACATACCCAAAAGTTGCGTTTCCCCCACACAGTGTCCGTGTAAACAGGGCCTTATTCAGTTCAAAGATTTCGCTGTCGTACCTGCCCACCATCGTCTGTCTTGAGACTGTGATTGGCTAAATCTCGCGCTCCAACAAAGATGTTTTATTGTCGACAAGATGCCTTGCTGTGTCTTAAAATCCAGTCAGTGGGAAATTATGCCTTATAATCTGTCACGGGTCTGACCGACCCCCCACCCCCCGAAAACAAAAACTCATCGGATCTACATGAATCACGTAAATTATATATTTTGCTTTGAAAATGGCGATTTTCGCCGAAAGGTGACTAATTTGCAGGTATGACTAGGGGTGTAACGATACATAAATCTCTCGAGACGAGACAAATTACAGAGTTTGCGAGAACGAGACGAGATTTTAATATTAGTTCAAGAAAACTTCAAAGATCGGTTTTATGCCGCAAAAAGGCTTTTATTCTGTTTTAACATGTATTACAAACTCAACTGATGTCTTCATTTTACTGATTGAATCTCCTTAGACCTTAGAACGTTCAACTTTGTTTAAAAAAAATAGATATTCACGCAGGACTTTCCAAAAATTGAACATAAATATTAACTAATGCGTGCGCTAAATTTCCGCATCAGCACTGAATCTGCAGCCGTCACCAGTGTTGCCAGATTGGGCGGTTCACCGCGATTTTCCTTCTGACTTTTGCGGGTAAAGAGTGCTTTGGGTGGGTGGGACTCTATCTGGCAACACCGGTCACACCGGTGTTTACACAAGTGTGTCTTTACATCCGGGGCAGCGTTGGGACCCTCCATCAATGTAGAGGCGTCTGCGGCACAGGGACCCTCCATCAGTAGTTGGGGCATCTTCTATAACAACTTCATCCGGCGAAGCCATGCTGTCCGTGACGCTGACTTGCTAGGGGCTCTGCTAGCATTAGCGATAGCGACTCGCGAGACAAAGTTACCTCTCAACGAGAGATATCGCGGGAGTTTAATATCGCGAGATCTCGTACAACGAGATCTCGTTACACCCCTAGGTATGACTATCAGTTCCTTTAAGAGATCTCAATTTAACAGATCCATTATTCACCATTGTCCTCTTCTCCCTCTGCAGCTCCCGCACCTGTGAATAAAATATTATTTTTGATAACTCTGTTTCTGTTTATCTGTCCGGTCTGCCACTTGGGGTCAAACTATACTACAAATATGACAAGTTTACTTACAAGAGGGCAGAGTTCAAAACAGCCTTACACAGACGTTACATTGAAGCTCCGGTCACAAAGTCTGCCTAAGGACAGTATAAAGAAGTCCTTTTTATAATGCTTATCAGAAAAAGATGAGGTCAAGATGACCTCTACTTTCTAGCTTACAGACAACGGAGGAGGAGGCCTTGGAGTTTATCAGGTGTACAGGCTCCATGCTCCTCACAAAGCTCTGAGCGGTCTCTCTTGGGCAGCAAAGCAACTCTCTAATTCACACTAGGGCTAGGCCATATCATATTGTTCACGATAATACCAGTAAAAACAGCTTGCCCGGGCAAAAAAAGTTATATCATGATATGCTAATTTCATGACGTAATACGTCAGAACGCCCCACCCCCTTAACAACCGAGCGCTTCAAACGACAAAACAGAACTGTGCACCTCCCTCCACCAGTCTGCGTGCAATACCATCCATCCATCCATCCATTTTTTTCCGCTTATCCGGGGTCGGGTCGCGGGGGTAGCAGCCTAAGTAGGGAGGCCCAGACTTCCCTCTCCCCAGCCACTTGGAGCAGCTCCTCTGGGGGAATCCCAAGGCGTTCCCAGGCCAGCCGAGAAACATAGTCCCTCCAGCGTGTCCTGGGTCTTCCTCTGGGTCTCCTCCCGGTGGGACATGCCCGGAACACCTCACCAGGGAGGCGTCCAGGAGGCATCCTAACCAGATGCCCGAGCCACCTCAACTGGCTCCTCTCGATGTGGAGAAGCAGCGGCTCTACTCCGAGTCCCTCCCGGATGACTGAGCTTCTCACCCTATCTCTAAGGGAGAGTCCAGCCACCCTGCGGAGAAAACTCATTTCAGCCGCTTGTATCCGAGATCTCGTTCTTTCGGTCATAACCCAGAGCTCATGACCATAGATGAGGGTAGGAACATAGATCGATCGGTAAATTGAGAGCTTTGCCTTTTGACTCAGCTCTCTCTTCACCACGACAGACCGGTACAGCGCCCGCTTCACTGCGGACGCTGCACCTATCCGCCTATCGATCTCACGCTCCAGTTTTCCCTCATTCGTGAACAAGACCCCGAGATACTTAAACTCCTCCACTTGGGGCAGGACCTCCTCCCCGACCTGGAGAAGGCATGCTACCCTTTTCCGGCTCAAGACCATGGCCTCGGATTTGGAGGAACTGATCCTCATCCCGGCCGCATCACATTCAGCTGCAAACCGCTCCAGCGAAAGCTGTAGATCACGAACTGATGAAGCCAATAGGACCACATCATCTGCAAAAAACAGAGAAGAGATTCTAAGGCCACCAAACCGGATCCTCTCAACACCTTGGCTGCACCTAGAAATTCTGTCCATAGCTAAAATGCTAAAAACAAACAACTCGTGTCAGCTTCTCCCCCCCTGCTCTCAGGTACAGAGAGCTCAAATGTCTCCCCCTCCCCACCCCGCTCTGAGCAGCCGCTGCGCGTGCTGCCGGTTGCAGCCTGCGTCTCCCTCGCTCTTACAAACACACGCAGCTCAGCTGTCTATTAAGTTCCACAGTCGGTTCACGGCAGATCAATTAAAAAAATGAATCGGAGAAATGTCACGTTCCTGTAGGAACATAGGAAGCTGAAACACTAACAAGCTTCAGGGTCAGCTTGACGCCTTTCAGCCCTACCCTGACTTTTGTGTGTGGGAGCAAGTGGCTCCTCTTTAAGTTAGGACCAACTTTTGTTTTTGAATGAAACTTGTGTTAAAAGTACCCCTCCTTTTGTTAATGTTAATTTTTCTTCTATGAGTAACAGAGCAAAAAGTGTAACTTTTTACAATCTACAAATATCTAGAACATTAAAGGTATACAGTAGTATGCGATTTCTGTAACACTCTGGGACTTAGAAATATTTTCAGCGCAGAAAAGCATTCTGCTCCCTCCCCCTCAGAGCTATATATGGCTCAGAGGGGGAGCCACAGTCCGTGCTCTGCTGGACTTGAGTTCTGCTCCACCCCATGCTGTGTGTCTGCTCGGAACGCTTCAATATTATGTGATTATATGTTATAAAAACCTTTTAAAAATATAATAAAACCACAGAGCACTTGTCCAACAACACAAAACCCAGCAGAAATCATCAGAGCTTCAAGAAACAACGTTGGACATAATTTAATTTGCTCATGATTTCCTCTTTCTGTCAGTGCAGGTTTGGAATGCTCCGCCCCACCACATGTCCTGTCTGCGCTGCAAAGTTCTGTGATTATATGTTAATAAAACCTTTTAAAAATATTATAAAACCATGGAGCACTTGTCCAACAACACAAAAACCAGCAGAAATCAGCAGAGGTTCACGAAGCAACGTTGGACATAATTTAACTCGCTCGTGATTCCCTCATGTCTGTCAGCGCAGGTTTGGAATGTCTGGAACGCTCCGCCCCCACTACATGTCCTGTCTCTGCGCTGCAAAGTTCTGTGTTTATATGATAATATAACTGTTTAAAAAATATAATAAAACCATGAATCACTCGTCCAACAACACAAAAGCAGAGCATCACCAGCCAATTTGGACATGATTTATTTCGCTCGTGAGTGGTGACAAATCCATTTCCTCATTCCTGTGAGTGGAGGATGAAGCGATCACTTGACTTTTGGCAAAAAAAACCTAAATAAAAGTCCAGCTCTGGGATGAAGAAGGGATATTTAATACATTTATGTCACATAAAAATCAGTCCTTTATCGCTTTGCAATCCTTTGAATGAGAACGAGCCGCGGCGCTGAGGCTGTGACAGGCGGGGGCGTGGGTTGGGGCGTGACAAACAACTCTGTTTTTATTGGCTGGTCAGTGTCCTGGTCACTCTGTGTTTTCAGTGTTTTTATAAATGCTGATAGAGAAGCAAGGGGACTATAGTTTTTTTCAGAGATTACTTTGTCTAACATCAGTCTGTCAGTAGATAGTGACAGAGTGAAGAAATAATGTTAAAAATATATTGTTTGAAAAGTTACAGACTACATTACAATGTTACATACCCCAGCTTTAAACACTTAACTGAAAGTTTTAGTATTTTGTTAACAGTTTAGTTTTGATCATTTTTTTAAACGTAAGCACTGAATTTACATTTTTAACATCATTTCCCAAACAGTTCCACAATTCAGCTCCCTGTATTGAAATAGAACGTCCCTTTAAAGGGGACCAAATATTCAAAATTCACTTTTTAATGTTTTTTTTTTACCCAACTTTGGGTATGTAATTCTTAAAGGGGACCACATGTAAGTATTTAAAAATTTTATGTTATGTCTGTGTGCTATCTTGACAATATTAATTCATTTTAATACACAAAATAATTCTTAGATAATTAATTATACCCTTTTTAATTCTGCCATTTTTAACTTTCGTTTTGAACGACCGGTTTCTGATACGAGTTCTGAAGTCCACGCCCTTCAAAGATCTGTTTACGCCCTCTGCACAGCCAGTATCTGTAATGTGTTGTTGTTTTAAAATTAGCTCTTTTTTATTACTCATTTGACTTACTGTTAGTGTTAGCTTAAGATAACTTACCGAAACCCGTCTGAGCGCGCCGCAATTTGCTGCTCCTTTTAGCATTAGACCACCCGAATCCGATGCTAATGTTAGCTTGTTCCTCTTCCGGTGTTCGCCAGCTCCGCTCGTTGCACGCGGCGATTTTGGGAGTTATCGCTGTTCCAGTCAAGACAACACAAAGTTCACCAAGTGTCTCCCGTAAATTAATCCGTAAGGAGAAGGTCCTCGCTGCTGCGAGGCTGCAGCAAGGCTGTACAGTTGAAGCTCCGCTCCATCGCGCCAGAAGAGGGTCCCGTTGCCGCCGGTCCCTACGCCGAGGGTCTGCTCGTTTAATTTTTGCCGGCTACGCGTTGGGAGCGATCTCAAATACACTAAAAATTGAACTAAAAAATAAAAATAACAATTATACTTTATTTATAAAGCCATTTAAAAAAACCACAGCTGCAACAAAGTGCTGTACACATGAAATTAAGAACATATAAACAAAAGATGAGATGAAATCATGAAAAACAACAGTCATGTGTTTAATACAGAAGTGGGTTGAGCCTAACCAGGGGTTGCTAGGTGAGGGGCTGGACTCAGGTTGGGGTGGGTTGTGGCATATTGGCTGGGTTTGTGACGTCACAAACCGCAGGAAGTAAGAAACCAACCGTTTATATCACAGACAAATAAATCTACTTAGAGTAAATAAACCACTGGGTGCATTTCTTTGGCCTTAGGACTGTTTTTTATTAAGTACATACCCAAAGTTGAGTAAAAAAACATTAAAAAGTGAATTTTGCATGTGTGGTCCCCTTTAAAATAACAGTCCTAGTACCAAAAAAGTGCACCCAGTGGTATATTTACTCTAAGTATATTTATTTTCAGGGATATTAATGTCTCAATTTCAAATCCTGGCGCTTGTGATGTCACAAGCCGTAGGACAACCCACCCCAACCTGAGTCCAGCCCCTCACCTAGCAACCCCTGGTTAGGCTAAACCCACTTCAGTATAAAAGACGTCACGGTTGTTTTTCCTGAGTTCATATCAGCACAATGGCTAAAAATGTCACAGTCTAGCCAGCTCTCGTAGTGCTGAGACGTAATGAGCGACAGACTCACCCGGCCGCTGCGTCCTCTGACGAAACTCGAAGCGGTTCATCCGCCGGCTCCGTCCGGAGCTGAAATGAGTCCTCAGTGCGGCTGTAGCCGTGGCGTATTTATTGTCCGCTAACGTGAGCGTTGCGAAGATTCTCTGACCCTCCTGGCCCAGACAATGGCGGAGGAGCGCACACTTCCTTGCTTCCGCCAGGTCAGTGTGTCCCAAAGCCAGCAAATAATCCTCAAACGCCGTCAGCCATCTGTCCCACGGGACAGCTGGGTCACCGGGGACAGGCAGGAAAGGTATCGGTGGTGGTAACGCGAGTTCGGACATCCTCGTCTGCCTTTGGAGGGTGGAGTTAATGTAAACAGGTTTTTCAAGGGCGTGGCCTTCAGAGCTCATTATCATAAACAGCTCGTTCAGAACGGAAGTTAGATCAGGCAGAACTAGAAAGGGGAAATTTAATTATCTAAGAATTATTTTGTGTATTAAATTGAATGAACATGGTCTGGATAGCCCACAGACATACTATAAAAATGTATAGGACCTATAATTGGTCCCCTTTAAAGAGGTGCTCACCTCAAAATTCACTTTTTTTTAGCTGATAAACTCCCTAGAATGTGTGTAAAATGTTGTATAGCCCTATGTCTGTGTTAATTTTCATGTTTTTTGCGTATTTGTTTAAATCGGCAATATTCTGTCTAAAAACGTGTTTTCACGATTAGACATACCCAAACTGTGGTATTGCACCCTAATTTTCTTATTGGTCAAGGACTGTTCACTCTGACGTGTCTTGTACACTCTGACGTCACATGCTCTACTGCCTGAGTATAAAAGTGGAGCCACTCCCCCGAGAAGGTCACTCCCCCTGCAGCGTTTGGGGGTTGTCTTAGCGATAGCAGCATATTGTTAGCATTAGCATTGATGAGCGACGCTTTTCAAACAACAGCTCTTCAAACTGATGTCAACCTACCCTTACACCATCAGGGTACAATCCGTTTTGAGACGAGTACCATTTTACACCTTTTTATTCCATAATTTATCTTTTGAGTATATTTATTGGACACGTTTGTTCCGGTGTTGTGTGTACAGGTTGCAACGTTGCTTGGTTGTGTCCGTCCCTACAAATGGATGTGGCATTTTTATCTGTTTCTAATCAATGCTAGTTTGTATTGTAATTGCGTTTAAATGCTAAAAATCTAGTGTTTCTTATGAACACATGGTAAATGGAGCTTACTTATATAGCGCTTTCCAGCCCCCTTTGAGGGGCCCCAAAGCGCTTCACAGTACCAACCATCCACCCATTCACGCACACATTCATACACCGGTAGCGGTAGACTGCCATGCAAGGCGCTGCCTGTCCTACCGGGAGCAACTCGGGGTTAAGTGTCTTGCCCAGGGACACAACGAGGTATGCCGTGACCGGGGATCGAACCCGAGACCTTCTGGTCCTGAGCTGGCTGCCCTGCCTCTACACCATCTCGGCCATCTCAACAAGGTGATAAAACAATGTATATTTTTCACGTAAACAAGAAGTCAAATGATGAAAAAATGACAGAATTGTAGCTCATTATTAATTTTATGTCTGTCTGAAATAAACACAGTTTTTCCATTGCAGAGTTGTCTTGGACCCTACCATGCTGCCAGGAAAACCAACCATCTTTAAGACAGGAACTCAGTGGGAGGTGATGGTCAAAATGGACGAGATGGCTATATAATATCCTGGTTAAAACCAGACCCTTGTCCTTCACTTCGCTTCGTACTAGGGTCTGGAGTTTCTCCTATAGAGAACCGATTCTTGCTGGAGGCGTGGCCTCTGCTAAGGTTACCCAATCGTTAACGTTTGGCCGTGACGTATGTTGCGCGGAGCTGCAACATACGTCCAGGCTAACTGTTCTGATAAACAGCTCAGAAACCACTCAGTGCATATTTTTTTCTGCTACCAGTGTGTAATTACATGGCTTTAATTTACTGACTGTTGGCCTGGATGAAACATTTGAGATAAAATTCGATTTTTTATCATTTATTTTCATAGCGCCCCCAAGGCTGTCTGGAAAAAGTCAAACTGAAACAATTTAAATCTAACAGATTTGACCATTTCGTGAATTGATTTAGGAACAGTTAAGCTCAGGAACCCTTCTGCTATAACGTCGGCTACGAAATATATTTTTTCTCAGCAAAGAAATAATAGTTTTTTACCGTGTTTTCTTGTAAATTCCTTCGTGATGGCAGCCATTTTGAGCAGGGCAAACTGCGCATGAAATCGACGTTCAAAACTCCGCCTTCTGTTCTCTGATTGGTCCGGAAACTCCGCCTTCTGTTCTCTGATTGGTCCGGTCAAAAATCTACCGGCGAAATTCTTCTCTATGGGAGAAGTCCCAGACGGAGCAGTGAAGGGAAATGTGAATTGCGCAGAGCTGTGTAGGAAGGCGAGGGCCAGGCTAGCTATATAGGAGCTTAATAAAAAAAAATCTTTAAATCCAGCATTTTGTCTTTGAGTCATGTGACAATATTTTAAACCGATGGGTTGCAACAATCAAATAAGGGGTTTACAAAGTGTCCAGATATTATTACTCCCTTAGTCAAGGCCCATAGTGCTGTCAGAACATAAAAATAATGTGAACATTGTAGGGATGACTGTTTTCTGTGTCTTATCTCCCTCTGTTGGTCTCTAACCATCCCTACACCCGGTCTGGTCCAGGTGCTTTGTGTTTTACTTAATGAGTTTTGGGCTGTATTTAAGTTAGCATCCTGGCCTTTGTATTTGTCGGGTCATTGTCTGCGTTTACCCTCCTGTCTGATGAAGCCATTATTTCTGTAAGTAGCTGTCCTGTCAGCATTTTTGATTTATTCATTAAAAGTTTCATTATTTTAATCCCTCCGCTTCTGAGTTCTGTCTGCCTGCACTCTGGCTTTTTGCTCACTTCACCGGACCACTCCTTGACATTATGACCCGACCAAAAGACAGCAAACCTGGCAAGATGATCACCCTCTTCGAGTACGCTGTACATGAGGCGAAGAGGACTGCTCAACGCGAGGGATTTGAGGAAGAGGAAGTCGTTCGTCGGGACTCGCCTGGCGATCAGACTGGACCCTTTTTCCTCACCACCTCAAGATGCGGCAGCGACTCACAAGAGACCTCCTGTTGTCCTGGAGGAGTTTCCAACACCTCCGGGCTCGCCGCAGGAGTAATAGACAGCAGAACCGAGCCGGCGTCTCTGAACCCCAGCCTCGCTCACCTTCAAACTCTCTTTGCCTGCTGTCAGAGAAGCCGAGGAGAATTTCAAAGGGGGGGTATGTCAGCCCTTTTGCCGGTCCGGCAGACGGAGGGTCTGACGTGGCTCAGGTGAGACTTTTGCTGGAGGAGGAAGTTGTGTGCACCGGCGTGCTTGACGTAAAGGGGGAAGAAGTCAGCTCCAATGCTTTGTGGGACAAACTGATCGCTGCAAAGCAGATGATTTCCTCATTCACTGGAGCTGACAGCAATGACTGCTCGCTAGGTGCATGGCAACGTTTCCAGCAGGCATGGTCAGAGAGACGTGTGCTACGTTCGCTTCTGCTGGCCCCCTCTCAGCCTGACACACCTGTCAGCTCAGCTCCTGCTTCACCTGTCAGCTCTCCTGATGCTGCATCTCTCAGCTCACAGTCAGCTTCACCTCCAGAAGCTTCATCTCCCAGCTCTCCAGCACTGGTTTCCACATCAGCTGCATCAAGGCTGTTTTCCACAGCAGCTCCCAGCTCATCAGCAGCAGCTGCAGCTCCTAGCTCTCCAGCACTGGTTTCCATAGCAACTGCAACTCCAAGCTCACCTTCAGCTGCAACTCTGAGCAGCTCACTTTCAGCTGCAACTCTGAGCAGCTCACCATCAGCTACAACTCTGAGCAGCTCACCTTCAGCTACAACTCTGAGCAGCTCACTTTCAGCTGCAACTCTGAGCAGTTCACTTTCAGCTGCAACTCTGAACAGCTCACTTTCAGTTGCAACTCTGAGCAGCTCACCATCCGCTGCAACTCTGAGCAACTCACCTTCAGCTGCAACTCTGAGCAGCTCACTTTCAGCTGCAACTCTGAGCAGCTCACTTTCAGCTGCAACTCTGAGCAGCTCACTTTCAGTTGCAACTCTGAGCAGCTCACTTTCAGCTGCAACTCTGAGCAACTCACCATCAGTTGCAACTCTGAGCAGCTCACTTTCAGTTGCAACTCTGAGCAGCTCACTTTCAGCTGCAACTCTGAGCAGCTCACTTTCAGCTGCAACTCTGAGCAGCTCACCATCAGCTGCAACTCTGAGCAGCTCACCTTCAGCTGCAACTCTGAGCAGCTCACTTTCAGTTGCAACTCTGAGCAACTCACTTTCAGCTGCAACTGAGCAGCTCACTTTCAGCTGCAACTCTTAGAGCAGCTCACCTTCAGCTGCACCTCTGAGCTCACAAACAGTTACATCCGGCCTGGGTCTCAATCCAGCTGCACCCAGACTGGTTCCTGTGCCAACACCTAGACTGGTTCCTGTACCAGCACCTAGACTGGTTCCTGTACCAGCACCTAGACTGGTTCCTGTACCAGCACCAAGACTGGTTCCTGTGCCAGCATCAAAAATGGTTCCTGTGCCAACACCAAGACTGGTTCCTGTGCCAGCACCAAGACTGGTTCCTGTGCCAGCACCAAAAATGGTTCCTATGCCAGCACCAAGACTGGTTCCTGTGCCAGCACCAAGACTGGTTCCTGTGCCAGCACCAAGACTGGTTCCTGTGCCAGCACCAAGACTGGTTCCTGTACCAGCACCAGGACTGGCCCTTCCTGAGCCAGCACCAAGACTGGCTCCCATGCCAGCACCCAGACTGAGACCGGTGCCAGCACCCAGGCGGTTTCCAGTACCTGCTGCATTGGATCCTGCACCTGCCGACGACCAACCAGGTCCATCCGGAGCAGTCTCTTTGTCTCTCTTTTCCTTCACAGACATTGCTTTTAAAGTGGTCCTGGGTACAGAGGTCTCACCACCTGCAGCCGTCTCACCGCCTGCAGTCGTCTCACTGCCTGCAGTCAACTCACCGCCTGCAGTCGTCTCATCGCCTGCAGTCGTCTCATCGCCTGCAGTCGTCTCGCCGCCTGCAGTCGTCTCTGTAGTCAGCTCATCGCCTGCGGTCACCTCATCGCCTGCAGTCGTCTCATCGCCTGCAGTCATCTCTGTAGTCATCTCATCGCCTGCGCTCACCTCATCGCCTGCGCTCACCTCATCGCCTGCGATCGTCTCATCGCCTGCAATCGTCTCATCGCCTGCAGTCGTCTCGTCGCCTGCAGTCGTCTCGCCGCCTGCAGTCGTGCCTGCAATCGTGCCTGCAGTCATCTCATCGCCTGCGGTCACCTCATCGCCTGCAGTCGTCTCATCCCCTGCAGTTGTCTCGCCGCCTGCAGTCGTCTCTGCAGTCATCTCATCACCTGCAGTCGTCTCATCGCCTGTAGTCATTCCCTCGCCTGCAGTCGTCTCATCACCTGCAGTCGTCTAATCGCCTGCAGTCGTCTCATCGCCTGCAGTCGTCTCATCGCCTGAAGTCGTCTCATCACCTGCAGTCGTCTCATCGCCTGCAGTTGTCTCATTGCCTGCAGTCGTCTCATCGCCTGCAGTCGTCTCGCTACCTGCAGTCGTCTCTGCAGTCATCTCATTGCCTGCGATCACCTCATCTCCTGCAGTCGTCTCATCGCCTGCAGTCGTCTCGCCGCCTGCAATCGTCTCGCCGCCTGCAATCGTCTCGCCGCCTGCAGTTGTCTCGCCGCCTGCAATCGTCTCGCCGCCTGCAGTCGTCTCGCCGCCTGCAGTCGTCTCGCCGCCTGCAGTCGTCTCGCCGCCTGCAGTCGTCTCTGCAGTCATCTCATCGCCTGCGGTCGTCTCAGCGCCTGCAGTCGTCTCATCGTTTGCAGTCGTCTCGCCGCCTGCAGTCGTCTCTGCAGTCATCTCATCGCGTGCAATCGTCTCATCGCCTGTAGTCTTTCCCTCGCCTGTAGTCTTTCCCTCGCTTGCAGTCGTCTCATCGCCTGCAGTCGTCTCATCGCCTGCAGTCGTCTCATCACCTGCAGTTGTCTCATCGCCTGCAGTCGTCTCATCGCCTGCAGTCGTCTCATCGCCAGCAGTCGTTCCCTCGCCTGCAGTCGTTCCCTCGCCTGCAGTCGTTCCCTCGCTTGCAGTCGTTCCCTCGCCTGCAGTCGTTCCCTCGCCTGCAGTCGTTCCCTCGCCTGCAGTCGTTCCCTCGCCTGCAGTCGTTCCCTCGCCTGCAGCCATTCCCTCGCCTGCAGTCGTTCCCTCGCCTGCAGTCGTTCCCTCGCCTGCAGTCGTCTCGTCGCTTGCAGTCGTTCCCTCGCCTGCAGTCGTCTCGTCGCCTGCAGTCATCCCGTCGCCTGCAGTCATCCCATCGCCTGCAGTCATCCCGTCGCCTGCAGTCATCCCGTCGCCTGCAGTCATCCCGTCGCCTGCAGTTGTCCCATCGCCTGCAGTCGTCGCCACAGGGGTCCACACATCTCTAGGGGTCCCTAATAATAATAATAATAATGAATTCCATTTATAATGCACTTTTCATTAATAAAAATCTCAAAGTGCTACCTCTCCTGATGATGGACGGCCTCCTGGCCGACCTCCGGAACTGGCGGCTGGTGATGGACAGTCTCCCGGTCGTCCCCCAGACCCTGGTGGATGTTCTCTCGTGCCCGCCATCCTGACGGTTCCTCCCTCCGTCCACCCTAATGCTTTGGGGGCGTTCCTTGGGACGCCATGGGGCGTCCGTGGGGGGGAGGTACTGTAGGGATGGTTGTTTTCTGTGTCTTGTCTCCCTCTGTTGGTCTCTAACCATCATTACACCCGGTCTGGTCCAGGTGCTTTGTGTTTTAATTTATGAGTTTTGGGCTGTATTTAAGTTAGAGTCCTGACCTTTGTATTTGTCGGGTCATTGTCTGCGTTTACCCTCCTGTCTGATGAAGCCATTATTTCTGTAAGTAGCTGTCCTTTCAGCATTTTGATTTATTCATTAAAAGTTTCATTATTTTAATCCCTCTGCTTCTGAGTTCTGTCTGCCTGCACTCTGGGTTTTTGCTCACTTCACCGGACCACTCCTTGACAAACATAGCAACATTTTAGGGAAAAGTTGTACCTTTTGTGTGTTGTAGCGTAAAAAATGTTTAATACAAGATTTTCTCTGTAGCTAACATTGCAAAAAAGTGTCATTACTACTAAACTAGTTCATACAAAATACTTTCTAGTTCAACCTTTGCAAGTAAGTAGCTCATAGTAAAATGCTCTGATGCATGCTCAATAATCCAGGTAGAAAAATCCAAAAAAGCTAAGTCTGGTCCCCTGGACATTCAAAAAATAAAACAAAACAAAGCAAAAAAAAAAAATGTAGAAACGTTTCGTCTTTCGTCCGAAAGACTTCCTCAGTCTGAGTTGCTGTATTCAGCTCAGTCTTATAAATAGCACCCTCTCACAGTGTTACACAACCAGTTGGCTGATGACAGCCTGAAACCAGCTGCTCACATGATCAAGGAGGGCCATCAGCCTAACAATGGATCATTAGCACCCTGATGGTTGTTTGCTATTCACAGAGGGCTGAGTGATACTAGCAATAACAGCATTGTAAGAGGGAGACAGTTGAACCCGGAGGCCTCCACCCCTGTTTAATGATGGACGGTTTCTTTTCACAAAGATGGCCTCCTTTACTCCTCTCTCAAACCATCGTTCCTCTCTATCAAGGATGTGAACATCTTCATCCTTGAAAGAGTGACCGCTGGCCTGGAGATGAGTGTAGACCGCAGAGTCCTGACCTGATGATGTTGATCTTCTGTGCTGGGCCATCCTTTTGGCCAGTGGCTGTTTAGTTTCCCCGATATAAGACTGATCACAGCCCTCCTGACACTGAACAGCATACACAATATTACTCTGTTTGTGCCGGGGGACTGGATCTTTGGGATGAACCAGTCTTTGCCGTAATGTATTTTGGGGTTTAAAAGCCACTGGGACGTTGTGTTTAGAGAATAAACGTCTCAATGTCTCTGAAACTCCCGCAACATACGGAATGACCACTGGTCTGGGTTCCTTCTTTTCACCTGATGGCTGGCTGGAGTCCTGTTTGGGTTTCTAACTACTGTAACTGGACCTTCCTGAAAGCAGAGAAGAAACCCAAACAGGACTCCAGCCAGCCATCAGGTGAAAAGAAGGAACCCAGACCCAGACCAGTGGTCATTCCGTATGTTGCGGGAGTTTCAGAGACATTGAGACGTTTATTCTCTAAACACAACGTCCCAGTGGCTTTTAAACCCCAAAATACATTACGGCAAAGACTGGTTCATCCCAAAGATCCAGTCCCCCGGCACAAACAGAGTAATATTGTGTATGCTGTTCAGTGTCAGGAGGGCTGTGATCAGTCTTATATCGGGGAAACTAAACAGCCACTGGCCAAAAGGATGGCCCAGCACAGAAGATCAACATCATCAGGTCAGGACTCTGCGGTCTACACTCATCTCCAGGCCAGCGGTCACTCTTTCAAGGATGAAGATGTTCACATCCTTGATAGAGAGGAACGATGGTTTGAGAGAGGAGTAAAGGAGGCCATCTTTGTGAAAAGAAACCGTCCATCATTAAACAGGGGTGGAGGCCTCCGGGTTCAACTGTCTCCCTCTTACAATGCTGTTATTGCTAGTATCACTCAGCCCTCTGTGAATAGCAAACAACCATCAGGGTGCTAATGATCCATTGTTAGGCTGATGGCCCTCCTTGATCATGTGAGCAGCTGGTTTCAGGCTGTCATCAGCCAACTGGTTGTGTAACACTGTGAGAGGGTGCTATTTATAAGACTGAGCTGAATACAGCAACTCAGACTGAGGAAGTCTTTCGGACGAAAGACGAAACGTTTCTACATTTTTTTTTTTGCTTTGTTTTGTTTTATTTTTTGAATGTCCAGAGGACCAGACTTAGCTTTTTTGGATAGTAAAATGCAATCACAGTTGTCTGAAAGTTTATTTAAAGTTTACAAAATTACAATCAATGTGTTGAAAAAGAAGAAAATTTAGAAAAATTTATTAAATGAGTGGTACACAGTCATGCATTAAAAAAAGTTTATCTGTAGTCTGGTCAGTGACTGTATTTATATAAAAAAACACAATTGCTTGAAAAACAAATTATGAATGTGCAAAACAATTGTCTTCCAGACAAAATGTACTTCCACACACCATGGCCATTGACTGTATTTGAACACAAAGAAATAGAATCACTTAAAAAATATATAAATGCAGAGATGTTTAAAGAAGTAACAACTGAAAATCCACAGTTTTTACTGTGCAAAACCTGTGCAAAATAAACTAGAGTCTATTAAGAGTGCTTTTAAGTCTAGAGTGCATTAAGTCTACCGCAGGCTCAGAGTCCATGTCAGGAGGCCCAGAGTCCATCCTGTGGGGGAGCAGGAGGCCCAGAGTCCATCCTGTGGGGGAACAGGAGGCCCAGAGTCCATCCTGTGGGGGAGCAGGAGGCCCAAAGTCCATCTTGTGGGGGAGCAGGAGGCCCAGAGTCCATCCTGTCGGAGAGCAGGAGGCCCAGAGTCCATCCTGGCTGACTTCAATTACTTTTTTTTTTTTTTACAATATTTTAAAATAACATTTATTATGAAAAGTTATTTATGTAATGTGCTAAATAATAAAATGTGGCGAATTAAAGTCACTGCAGCTGGCCTACAACACTGTTGTGATCCAAACAACGACAAAAACACAGCCGTACACCGCATGCCATGCAACTAAACACAGATTTTTAATGTGTTCTGTGTTCACAAGCATACGCTTAAGCTGTGTGTGTGATTAAATACACGCAACAACATTTTAAAACTGTTATTTTAGTAAAAGTTTAGGTGTTTACTTACTCAAGACTAGGGTTGTACATCTCTGTGTGACAGACGATTCGATTCACATCTAGATACATGGGTTACAATTCGATTCAAAAAAGATTTATTTTAAAAACGGAACGATTCGATTCGATGCAGTGTAAAAGCGATTCGGTTCGATGCAGTGTAAAAGCGATTCGGTTCGATTCGGTTCGATTAGATAAAATTTCAAATAATTTTACATTTTAATATTTGTTGATGTACCGGTAGACAAATATTTCATTATGAAAGAAAAAGGACCATTTCTATCAATGTGACATTCTTAGAGCATTTTTAAATTTGTAAAAGTCCACATATATCATATCTAAAAGGGTGCTGTAAAGCACTGGTAAAAATAAAGTAAAAAGCCAAACAAAATAATCACATGTTAAATGTGTTTATTTTTAAACATGGACCTAAAGACCAGCTAAAAGAAAATTTCCTACAGAAAATACAGAAAAAATATAAAAGGCACAAATGGTTACAGCAGCATGTAATAAAATAAAAATCACTAGGAAAAAAACCAGGAATAAGCTATAAGCACAAAGCTCCTGAGTCCTGTGCAATAACCTGTTGTGCAATAACCTGTTGTGCAATAACCTGTCACACAACCTGTAGTTTGGTAGTTATGTGCAATATAGATCATGTGCATTTTAGCTTATATTTCATTACTACCTTGAAATAGTTATTCACACAAATTCATCCTGCTTCACCGTTAAAATTCTACCATGTTGTTTACTATTTTTCTCTTCAGAAACTTTGTAATATTATAATTACTGTTTCACTTTTTGGTAGTTTATTTTGTACCCTCATTGCATGCTTTAGTATTAGTATTTAGTATTTAGTATTTAGTTTTTTGATACTTTGTTTAA
>JBBPBX010014115.1:28891-51386 GCA_038048925.1 Garcialebias charrua | reverse complement strand
GTCCTTCGACCCCTCCTGGTTAGTCAAGACTCTGCCAACACAACCTACAGTCAGGGTAATGGCAGTCACACGTGCACAGGCCGCAGCCAGACCTGCTGACAACGCAGTCTCTGTACGACCTGCACTGACTGACCCAGACATCATCCAACTACAGAAGTCGGATCCTGCTATCAACTCCATGATACTGTACCTGACTGATCCAGACAAAAACACTCCGTCTAAAGACGAACTGGATTCCGATCCAGACCTTAAAGTCCTTTATCAGCTGCGCAAACAGCTAAAACTAATCAAAGGCATCCTAACTTTCGCTCATGGACCAACGTCCTCACCTGTGTTCGTGGTTCCCCATGAACAAAGGGGGGTGATGTTAGTTCATGCCCATGATCTCCCGTCCGCAGGACACAAAGGAGATAAAGCCACGCTGACGGCATTAAAACAAATTGCCTATTGGCTGTGGCGGTTCTGGACACGGGCCCACACGGGCCGGTGCCCGTGTATCACAGAGCCTGGCCCTCCCTCTGGCCCGCCCTCTGAGCAAGAAGCGGAAACCATCCGATACCAGCATAATTTACGTATCAGATTTTTGATCCAACCTGCCGATATTTTCTGATCCATGATGCACGTTGGCTTCAAACTATGGAATGGATTTCCTGAACGGAGGCGTGTCTCATGAACCCAGAGTAACAAGACCCGCCTCACATTCAGGAAATCCATGTCACAGTTTGCAGCCAGCTACAAGCGTGAGGACAACTGAGTACTCAGTTGGGGTTTGTTGTGGCATCGTTTTCAAAAAGCGGGTCGTTTGTTTATGGATTTTTTTACATGGAGCTGGTCACAATTGGTTATGGATTTTTTACATGGAGCTCTGGTCACTTGTTTCTGTCGCAAGATCTGACAACACTGGTGAGTAGAGTAGCATGTTAGCTAGCCTAGCAGCTAGCCGACTTTTCATCGTAACAAAGTAACATGTGTCCGCTGTGTGGAAGTATTTAAACACTGCAAGACAACAACGTTCAATGTCTGCAGAGCCATAGCGCCACATTAAACCGCGGTCAAGTTAGTTTTACGCCGGACATTTGAGCTCTGGGCTTCAGCGGTGTGTTTTTCTTTTTCAAGCCGGGAATGGCGCTCTGTTTCCGGGCAGCTGCTGTCAGCTTCCCCCTGGAGCTCCGTGGCTGCGCATCATATCATAACAGCTACAATATAAAGCCATGTAAACACTAAAAACAGGAACATGTCTGTGTTGGTTTATGCCATGAACTTAGCAGATGTAAAGCCATTTAATATTTAATTTAATTTATTTATTCATTCATTTAAAAGAGACAAAATAAAACAAATTCATCAAAAATAAAACATTGAATGAAAAGAGTGCAGAAAGAAGAAAAAAATCTTATATCACCCCATTATTTAAAAGAATATATAAAATAACTTTAAACAAACAATCACTTAACTCCATATCTGTAAAATTAACTGAATTATAACCATTTTTGAGTTGGCTTATTTCAATTGCCTGCTGCAGCCATCTTCAATTCAATTGTACTCAAAAGTTAATCATCAGTAAAGAAACATCCGTTTATTATTTCTTGAAAGATTTTTCAAAATCTGTCCAGAGGGTCATGAGATATTTTGCTAACAGACCAACACCATTGATTCTAAATAAATAACGCTATAATTTTAAAGAAAGATCTTATGCATTCTAAAAGTCCTTTGCTTATGCTTTGGGAATGAGTCTCAGCTACTACCACACCAAATTTTATCTCAATTTTTTGTCAAATTGACTGAGTTGTAGTCAATTTTGTGTTGTTCAGTTAGCTGTGGCAGCCATTTTGAATTGAATGTACTTTAAAAGTCAACCAGTCGTAGAGAGCCATTCAGTGATTATTTCTTGAAAGTTTAATCAAAATCTGTTCAGTTGTTCATAAGATATTTTGCTAACAGACAGATGCAGAATACAAACATAATTTGATAATTTCTGGCAAACCTTTTGCCAGAAATCATGATGCCAGAAATCATGAAATTCTGCGATTTTGTATTCATCAAAATCACAGAATACAGTTGCTGTGATAGTAGGGCAGCCAATGCTGTTACCTGTATATAATTTTGGACTGAGAAACTGAACCAAGACTTCACCTAACAGTTATTTTCATTATTTAAATACAACAAATTATCAATAAACTGGAATAAAACAAAATTCATGATTTTTGGTAATAGAAAAATAGATGATTCTATTATAATGTCTATAGATGATAATCAAGTTGAACGAGTACATGAAGTTAAATTTTTAGGTGTTGTTTTAGATCATAAACTTAACTGGAAATCTCATATAAAATACATAAAATTAAAACTATGCAAAAGTATTGGACTTCTAAATAAAGTAAAACATGTTTTAGAGCTGTCAACACTACAGACATTATATTATTCATTTGTTGTTCCATATCTGACATACTGTATAGAGGTATGGGGCAACACATATAAAACCAACACTAAACCGTTATCTGTCATACAAAAGAAAGTTATGAGAATTATTTATAAAGTGGACACCAGAGAACATACAAATAAATTGTTTATTCAATCAAATATCTTGAAACTAAAGGATCTGGTTAATTTAAAAATGTTATTGATAATGTTTAAAGCTAGAAAAAGATTATTGCCATTTAATTTACAAAAGTTCTTTGTCTTGAGCTCTTGTGAAAGAACTAACAGAAGGCAGTATGATTTCAAAAGTAAAACTGTGCGTACTACTTTAAAACAAATGTGCATTTCGGTGCATGGAGTAAAACTATGGAACAGTTTGGATGAGGAGTTTAAAAATTGCTCTACAATAAACCAATTCAAGAAACTTTATAAAAAAAGAATGATTAACTCTTATACACTTTTGAGTTGTTAATGGGAAGAGTGATATATTGTTATGTATGTTATTGTTTAGATATTGTTTGCAACTTGTTTTGTTAATTTAATGTTTACGGCCATGACATTTTTGTAATTATTGAGAAAGGGGGCAGGTCTATACAAGATTTTCTTCTTCCTGCTCCCTCTTCACTCGTGTAAATATGTTTTGTCAGAGACTGTGTTTGTAAACTGATGATTTTTTTTAATCGAGTGAATAAATTGATTGATTGATTGATTGATTGATTGATTATCATTTTATTTGCTTATTAATATATTTTATTCAGTCAATACAAATACTGTGTAAAATGTTTTGTATTTTTCTCATTTGATTTTTTAAACTATTTTCTTTGGTTACAATGGTTAATCACTGCTTAAAAAAAATAAGAGTCAAGTAAGATTTCGAATCTGTCTTTTTCTCCGAGATGAACATGCCCCTCTGACAAAACCTCTGGCCCCAGCTTGGCCCCACCAGTACAACTGGTCTAGAACCGCCACTGCCTATTGGCCTGGAATGAAAAAGGATGTCAAGGACTACATTGAAGGGTGCGTGGTCTGTGGCCAGTTTCAGCCAACCAGACCACTTCACAGAGCACCACTGCAAAGCAGAGGCATTGCATTCCCATGGTCTGACCTCCAGATCGACTGGGTTGGACCACTCACTAAGAGCTCTAGAGGAAATAAATATTTTCTCACGGTAACCTGTGCATTCACCAAATGGGTAGAATGCCTACCAGCTCCTAACGACACAGCACAAACCACTGCTATGTTGTTAATGAATCATATATTCTCAAGGTTTGGACTTCCCCTTCGGGTGAACTCAGACCAAGGTACACACTTCACAGGTGAAGTGATGAAAGAACTGTGGAAGACGCTAGGCGTCAAGGCCAACTTTCATGTCGGCTACCACCCACAGGCTTCAGGCCAAGTAGAGAGCAAACAGAACTGTGGTGAGTATTTTGAAGAAATACGTGGCTGCAAACCACAAGGACTGGGACGTGAAACTCCCTCTGGTCCTCATGGCCATAAGAGCCACTCCACACACATCAACTGGCATCTCTCCCTTCGAGATGATGACCGGTCGACAAATGACTCTCCCTCTACACCTGTTGTACCAACCAGGCGACGCCGCCATGGCGACAGCCTACACTACACAACAATACATGAAAGATTTGAATGTACACCTCAGAAACACTTTTGCTTTCGCCCAGAAAAACCTGGAAAAATCCGCTGAAGGACGCAAGGCGTACTACGACCAGAAGGCCTCTCACAATGAACTCCAAGTGGGAGACAGAGTCTGGTACTATACGTTCGCCCCAGCAACCGGGAAAGGAGGGTCCGAGACCGGAACTCTCGCCCGCAAACTAATGCCCAGGTGGACTGGACCTCATCTGATAACAGACAAAGTGTCCTCAGTCGTCTACGAAATCAAAATCAGCAAAGGCCGCAAAGAGCCAATTGCTAAATGGGTACATCGAAATCAGATCAAACCTTACAAGGCGTTCAATGACTCCACAAAAGACAAAGATCTCACAAACACACCGACTTCATGGGATAATAAGGTCGTCCAAACACAAGTTAGTAAATAAACTAATCAGGTTTAAACTACCATATTTCCCACCCTATAAGTCGCATTGTCCAATTTGAACTTAGAAACGCTAAGCCTAAAACCCACAACAAAAAACTAACCTTAACAACCGTTTAAATCCACGAGATTTAATTTGACCTCGGTCATAAAGTTGAGACCTGTTTTTCTTGTGTGTTGCACTTTGGAATCTGACGACAAGAGTGTGTCGAAGCAGTGAAACGTTGTTTCCTTGTTGTTTAGTCATTACTGTTGTCATTAGTTGAGATATTGTTTTGGTTCTGAACACTCCCAGCCAAAAAGGTTTTGTATTAACATTGGTTAATGAATGATATGGATTTAACTATGCCAACATACAGTTCGTTTTGTTAAATCTCAATCGTCGAAGAGTCAATGTAGTTTAAAGCTACTCAAGGTACCATAAACTACACTGGTCTCACAATTTCTAAATTGAACCGATTCGATCGTTTCTATTCTAGATTATCTATTCATTTTGATGAGTCTCGCCATAGACTTCAAAATTTATTAGGAATACCAAATCCTACGTCGTTCGTCTAAAAGACAACAGACATTTAGATCAAACTATATTTCATTTTTCTATTTTAGTTTAACCTAAACTAAGTAATGAATGGAGGAATAGTTTGGAATTAGAGGCCTTCGTTACAGAAGCCCTCCAAAATTTTATAGGTATAGATCCCTATATCTAATTTTACAGAATTGATCCACCCCTTAATTGGTAATTGTAGCTGATCTAAACCATGATAGCTTACATACCAGGTGCATATAGGTAGGGCCTAATGTAAAATCCCAATCATAAGCCCACCTAAAACCACATAATTGCATGACACATAGAACCAGAGTGGCACTGACTGGAAACCAACCAGCCAACAACCTTCGATGTGGGGACCTGCAGCTCCAACGCTTGGTCTTCAACCTTCATCCAAGGGTCGCCTCCTCTGCGTCAATCGAGGGATCCCCTCTACATGCTGATTATGAAAACAATTGTTGCTGATCAATCAACAAAACTAATCGTTGTGGAATTACTGCTGTGGAATTACCGCTGTGGATTATAAGACTTTGTTTTCCAAAGGATCACAGACTTTGTTTTCCAAGAGTTAACAGACTCAGTTTTCCAAGGGATTAAAAGCTTTTCGCAATGGGATTACCTCCGAACAGTATGGAAGTTCCAAAAAACTTTATGGGATTATAATTTTGATTTTTCTTTTCCACTTGCTGGATTACTTCAAGATCAGAGACAGTTCAAGGTTTCCTTTCGTGTTGGATCTCATCCCCAAGGACTGGCGATGACTTCCAAAAGGGGGGAGATGTAATGGGCATGACCGTGTCCACTTTGATACACCTGTGTACTTTTGAACTGTTCCAGAGATGACCTTTACTGACCTCTCAGTAAAGCAAGACATTTACCACAAAATCATTCCATTAGTTGTAATCTGAGAATATAGTCACCAAAAGAGACTATTTCTATCTTTGATTTTAGGCTGATGTGATCAAAAGAATAACTTTTGTCATTTTCATGATATATGTTATATGCTGTTATTCTTTTAATATGGAGTATTACTGTGTTCACTGCTGTGTTAAAGTTGAAGTCTCGGGTCAGAGAGACCCGACGGTTTTGTTTAGAAAGTCAGAAGACAGTTAATCCGTTGTTTTTCAGGAGAAGGGCTCCAGCTTTCTCTGTTTTTTCTAAACATTTTCCTCTGCTGCTGGCTGTAACCTTGGGTCGTGATAACACAAGTCTCACTCCTCTCATGATCTTCTTTTAAGTTCTAACTTTTGCTGAAACGCTTCAGAGTTTGCTGGGAACTTCAAAAGAGATGTGAACTTTCCCAAAGAGCTGGATGGACGTTTAGCCACACGCTAAGGGCATGTCGTCCAGCTAAGGACTGATAACAGGCTGTTATGAGTCCACTGAGAACGAGCGTAAGCTCAAAACTTTGTTTATTCCTTCATGGAATAGTTATCTTGAAGTAAGAGGCCAGGAGCTGACGCATTTTCTGATGACCAACGCGGAACCCAGGAGACGTTGAAAACGTAAACTAGAACCAGTTTTGGACGTGCTGGGCCTGAAGGACTCTGTGCATCTGAAGGCTGGTGTCATTTCTTTATCAGACTCGTCGTCGAAGGTAAAGAGCTGTTTACAAAACGTACCTGGATTTTAGCAGAAATCTGATGAGAAGTGTCACTTTTGGTAACATGCTCAAGACAATTTCCTTTAACCCATCTCTCCATCTTTCCTCCTATCTTTTTCCCTCAATTCTAAGCTGGAAACTATTTTAAGCTAAAGAGCCCTCAGACTAAATATGTTTAACATCCAGTATTTAGGTCTGTTGTGTTGTAATTCAAGTGTGCTGACGTATTAAATTGAAAGAAAGTGAAATCATGTCAATCAAGTGTAATGGTGTTAATTTAGTGATTTATTTTAAATAAATGGTAGTGTCTTTGGCATACCAACTAAGTTAACGTGTCCATTGTCACTCTATGGCTTTATTTATTTATCCATCATAAAGATCACAGAAATATTGGGTAAACTGAAAAAGAAAAGAATCCGTGAAATTACTATTCAATCTGAATAAGTAAATTAATTAAGGTAAAGAGGTCAGTATTAATATTGACCTCCTCATAATCCTTTAGTTACATCTGGGTGGCACTATATGTGTTTAAAGACACAATATATGGTCTCCCTCATGTTCCCTTCATCTCTATGGCTTCTGTTTTATTTATCCATCATAAAGATCACAGAAATATTGGGTAAACTGAAAAAGGAAAGAATCCGTGAAACTACTATTCAATCTGAATAAGTAAATTAATTAAGGATAAAGAGGTCAGCTTAATACTGACCCGTTAAAATCCTTTAGTTACATCTGGGTGGCACTATATGTGTAAAGACACAATATAGGGTCTCCCTCATGTTCCCTTCAAAGACAACACTCCAGTAGGCAGTTACACGAAAGGGAGACAGAAAAGTGGGTGAAGAATTTATCTGACAGACAGCTCACCCAGCAGGAGACAGAGATTCTTGCCAGAGGACTGAACTTTGCGATTGCGCCAAGAAAAATTGCTCTGGTAGAGATGATCACAGCCACTGAGTCAGCCATCCATAACAACAAAATTAGAGTTTGAAGCAGAACAACTCAGAGTCAAAGTTTCAGCCTGTCTCAGTAATGCTAAACCACCACCTTCCAACATCAGTAGAGAAGAGAGGGATGCACTCACCACTCTTAGCAAGGACAAAAACATCATAATTCTCCCAGCAGACAAAGGAAGGTGCACAGTGATTTTGAACCAGAAAGACTATCATGAGAAAGTTATGTCACTCCTTAGTGACTTAACCACTTATGAACCGCTGAAAAGAGATCCAGGAAGTGGTTACAAGAAGAAGTTGATAGACTGCGACTGCCTGAAAATTTTGGAGCTCCACTACTGCTCGAACCACCTCGGATAACATCATGATGTGTGTGGTCAACGCAAGATCTATCACCAACAAAACTTTCATCCTCAGGGATTACTTTCAAGAGCACAATTTGGACTTTTTCTGCATCACAGAGACCTGGATGTCGCCGGGAGAGTCCAACGCCTTGTCGGAATTATTACCACTGAACTGTCTGTATTTTCATGACCCGCGGCCATCAGGTCGTAGTGGTGGTAGATTACAGGTAGTCCCCGACTTACGAGCGCTCTGACTTACGAGGTCCCGGACTTAAGAGCATGCATCTCATTAAAAAAAAAAAATATTTTTTTTTTTTTTTTTACTTTTTTTTTTTTTTTTTTTTATAAATGAATACATGTACAGTACTGGACAGTCACCAAGCACTTAGCCTATCCTAACACAGTTTTTAAAGATGAAGGAATAAGTTGAATTGTCTCCCTTTCACATAAAGGGAGCAAGCTCCCTATGGAGCCTGCAGGGAGGAGGGAGACAATTCAACTGACTCCTTCATCTTTAAAAACTGTGTTAGGATAGGCTAAGTGCTTGGTGACTGTACAGTACTGTACATTTATCTATTTATAAATAAAAAACAATAAAAAATAAAAATACTGTATATACTGTATATTTTTAATAAATAGATAAATGTACAGTACTGTACAGTCACCAAGCACTTAGCCTATCCTAACACAGTTTTTAAAGATGAAGGAGTCAGTTGAATTGTCTCCCTCCTCCCTGCATGCTCCATAGGGAGCTTGCTCCCTTTATGTGAAAGGGAGACAATTCAACTTATTCCTTCATCTTTAAAAACTGTGTTAGGATAGGCTAAGTGCTTGGTGACTGTCCAGTACTGTACATGTATTCATTTATAAAAAAAAAAAAAAAAAGTAAAAAAAAAAAAAAAAATTATTTTTTTTTTACTATGTGATCCTACTTACGAATTTTTGACTTACGAGCGCCCCCTAGTGACGGAACTCGCTCGTAAGTCGGGGACTACCTGTATTAACAATATTCAAATCATCTTTTGACCGTAAACAACTGCCCATCCCTGTTTCCTGCTCCAGTTTTGAGTTGACTGTCTTTGAACTCAGCCATTTGCCTGCGATTTTTTGCACAATTGTCTACCGTCCACCTCGGTCTAAGGATTTCATCAATAAATTTTCTGACTTCTTGGCTGAAATCACACCAAAATGTGATCGTGTAGTCATTATTGGTGATTTTAATTTGCATGTGTGCTGTCATGAGAAGCCCATGGTTAAGGACTTTTTAGATTTACTGGACTCATTTAATCTAAATCAACATGTAACCTGTCCCACCCAAGAGCGCGGACATATACTGGACCTTGTTTTAACACGTGATGTGACTGTTTCTAATCTTGAAATAGGTGACGATGTGTTTTCAGACCACATGCCAGTCCGGTTTGAGTTCGCCCTCCCCCATCTAACTCCTAAGCCGTGCATTCCTGCACGTCGCAGCCAGGCCATTAACCATTTCACTGTCGCACGTTTCACAGATGTTTACAACTCTTAAATGATAATTCATTCCCCGATGTTTCTCTCATCCCTGAAGAGCTGACATCCCAGTGAAGAGCCGATACATTCCCATTCCCATCTTTAATAAGCCTAACCTGTTGCACATCCTTTCCAGCCTGATCCCTCTGTCTTGCCAAGCAAGTCCTTCTCGCCCTCTTTAGTGTCCAGTCTCCCATACAACTCATTGTACGCCCTCTGCTTTGCCTTAGCTACTTCCCTCTTTGCTCTATGTCCCATCTCCTTATATTCCTGTCTCCTCTCTTCAGTCCTCTCACTGTCATATTTCTTCTTGGCTAATCTCTTTCTTTGAATGGCGTCCTGCACTTCACTATTCCACCACCAGGTTTCCTTATCATCCATTCTCTGTCCAGATGACACACCAAGTACCTTCCTACCTGTCTCTCTAATTACTGTTGCTGTAGTAGCCCAGTCACTTGGAAGCTCTTTCTTACCACCCAGAGCCTTTAACAGCTCGTCTCTGAATTTCTCACAACATTCTTCCTTCTTTAGCTTCCACCATTTGGTCTTCTTCTCTGATTTTACTATTTTTCTCTTCTTCGCAACAACAGTCATTCTACACACAACCATCCGATGCTGTCTGGCCACGCTCTCCCCTGCCACAACCTTACAGTCTCCAATCTCCCTCAGGTTTCCTCTTCTACACAGAATGTAGTCGACCTGTGTACTCCTTCCTCCACTCTTATAGGTCACTCTATGTTCCTCCCTCTTTTGGAAATAGGTATTGACTATAGCCATTTCCATTCTCTTGGCAAAATCCACCACCATCTGTCCTTCCTGGTTTCTTTCCTTGACACCAAACCTACCCATCACTTCCTCATCCCTTCTGTTTCCTTCACCAACATGTCCATTCAGGTCTGCTCCAATCACTACTCTTTCCTCCCTGGGAATACTCTCTACCACTTCATCCAAATCTTTCCAAAATGTATCTTTCTCCTCCCCAAACAGACAATATCCCAAACAATATCCTGTCCAAACAGCTCTTGATAGCACTTATTTATGACGTTCATCCCCAACACACCAGGAACTGAAACTAAACCACTATCAGAAGGATTTTCACCACCAACACCCCACAATGGGGCACCAGCTTGCCACACAGTTCAATAGACGCCTCCAAATAGCCGATATAAGGAATAGGGAGACCATTGGCTGGTTTTAGCTGTAGCCAATGGTAGGCTTTCAACCACTCCTCTCCCCAGGGCTTGAAGAATTCAGAAAATAAGCCTTCTGTAATGGTGGACACCATTGAACCTGTGTCAACCAGGCAAGGCACATTCACTCCAGCCATATTCACTAGAATATGTGGACAAGAAGCAATTAGTTGAGGTGCATCTGTTGCGCACAGAGCACTAGTCGAGCCCATGGATGTCCCACCCGAGCTGTGGCTTTTCATATCAATGGGTACTAGTTTTCCGGAAGCTGGCTTCCCTGACGTGACCCTGACAAAGATGGCTGACTGAAAGCAACATGTGGCCCCCCACATTCTCTAGCAATATGTCCGGGCTTTTGGCAGCGTCGACATATAATGGGACCTCGATGCGGGGAGTGGCTGCGCTCTTGTGCAGTTTGGAGAAGGGCAATGCTTTGAGTAAGCATTTTGAGCTGCTCTTGTTGTTGTTTCAAAAGCTCTTTTAGTTCATTAACCTCTGTTTGGTTGGGGCTAGCAATAGCTTTTGACCCACCATGCACAGCACACTGAAAACTGGGCGCTGAAGGCAGAGAAATACTCCGGCTCCACATACTAGCTGGCAAACCCTCTAATTCCCTACCTCATTGCCTCACTTCTAACATCAAGCAGTGTTGCTGCCGGTTTCAGACAAACATATTGTTTTAGCGCACGACGGAGCGCACCATCAAAGACATATCTACAAATTGGTCATGTAAGATAGCTTCAACATTAGGCATGTCCCTAGGGCCCTGTGTTTTTACTTTCTCCATGAGGCTTATCAAAGCAAGGGAGAACTCTTGTAAGGTTTCCCCCTCAAATTGTTTTCTGGAGACTCATTACATCAATAAAGCTCCTTGAGGATAGAAATAATCTTAGCCAGATCCTCTCGTTGTTGACTAGAACGATATTTGATCTCATCCCTTGCCTCTCCTTCTAAATGGTCGTATATATAAAAAAGGCCTGATCTACTGCTGACAAATTTTGTGCCCGCATACACGCCTGCACCTCCTCAACCCACTCGCTCACACTAATCCCCATCCGTCCCCTAAACATAGGGCACTTACGATCGCATGGAACAAACGCTAACCTTTCAGTTATTTGGGCCATGGGGAGTGCAGAAGCTGAAGACGGACCAGCACTGGGGTTAGAGGTGGAGGGTGAATGCTTTGCACGCAGCTTCTTATTATCAACACTTAATTGAGCTACCAGGGTCTTCAATTTCAGTCGTTTTTTCTCCATGACTACAAATGACAAGCTCAAAAACAGATGAACTGCTACTGTTTGTCCTTATCACACCGTACATACAAAAACAAAACAAAAAAATACAAAAATTACTGCTTGCTCACAAAAAAATAAAAAAATTGTGAAAGGGTCCCAGCCTTAAAACTGCAAAAAGTACCAACGACGCCAAATGAAGCCGGACGGGTATAGATAAAAATAGGCAACTTTAGTTAAAAAACACTATTTTTAATAAAAGAGTGAAATTGGTTAAACTTCACTAAAACAGTTACCCTTAAAGCTGCACTGACATCATGTTTTAACTATGCATCATTTTGCACTACATATATATATATATATATTGTCATTGAACTAGGTTCGTTTTTGCAAAATAAATTATAAATATATTTAAATTTTATTACAAGTTATGGTAATTTTCTCGCTGGGACACGCCCACAGAAATCCGAGAACTTCCGCATCGTGACGTAAGGAGATGAGCTCCTGAGATAAGGAGCAGTCAGGCAGAAGCTGCCCAGTAGGTGGCGGTATGCACCTAACAGTTGTTTGCGATCCGCCATAAATCAAATGAAGAAGAAGAACGAACCATGGCAGAAGCTGCAGAGTCCGACAAATTTAGCAATTTTAGTGAAGATTTGAGCGATCTGTCCTCAATAGGCTCTGTACACAAGCGTCGTGAATCACTTCTGCATTGACAAGAAGTCGGCATTCCAGTTTCCGTCTAAGCCCCGTTCTCAGTGAAAATGGTGCTGTCTAAATGTTTACAATAGCTGCCCAAGATAAGTATCTACGATGTTCTTTGTATCGTATGCCTGGTCCCCTGCTCCGACAAGCAAACTAACAAGGGATTTAAATTGTATATCTCAAGTTTCCTGCACAACTACGAGGGTAAGTAACGTTAGTTTGGTTGTTGTGTTGTTGCTACCTGTTAGCGGCTAACGTTAGCCTATTAGCAACGCGATCTTTTTTTTGTAAACTCACGTTATAGAAACAGCGTTTCCACACTTAAACAAAACGGCTCATATTTTGTGATCATTCTACAAACATGCTGCTCTTCTCAGTTTCATGCAAAACTCAGGAGACAGCTGTGAAGCTGTTGTCAGGGCTCTGTGTCAGGTCCATGAAGAAAGCTGAAAACCTCACGGTTTGTGTACGGTGAAGCTAGGATTGTTCAGAGATGACAGTTTTAAGATTGTTTGTTCAGTAACCCCACGTTATTAATGTGGAGTTAGCTAAGATGGTAATTAATTATTAAATAAAAATAGGATGGAATTGGCTACACTTTAAGAATATGTAAACAGTTGTTTGGTCTTGCTTGTCCCCAGTGGGTTATTCCTCATACACTGGAGCTGCAGTCTTTCTCCTTCTTCATGGCAGGAGCGTACAAAACACGGTCCCGTCAGAACCGCTGTCAGAACCACAGTCATAACCTGTCAGTACACGGGCTGACAGGGTGTTAATTTGAATTATTTGAGGAGGGCTTTGATGACCAAGGGGAGCGCACGACTCACCGAAGCCTGCGACACACCAGACAAATTAAACTTAAAATTATAATTCTATTTCAAACAGAATAACCTATTGTCAAGAATTATTATGGTGCGTGATTTTTTTAAACCCAAAATATATTCTAAATAACGAAGTATAAAGTTATTAGTGAAGAAAGTCCATCTGGATGACAGCAGACTACTGCTCGTAAATTATACGACAGCTCCGGACCACTCGTAGATTTTGTTCGTATCTGAAAAAAATCTTAGGATACGAAAACATTGTTGAATGCCACAAATGCTCCTAAATCAATCGTACGCACAGTTTAAGAACAAATCTGTGCGTATGAACGGTTCTTGCATGAGGCCCAATGTTTCTGGCTGTTTCGTCACCCAGTTTAACGAGACGATATCTGTGCAATACGCTACCTGCTAAGCTAATGGAGCTAGCTGGTTAGCCACCACGAATGGTTAAGCGAGAAGATTCAACATTTTTCTGCTGTTTCATCGTCCAGTTTAACGAAACGCTATCTGCGCCACACGCTACCTGCTAAGCTAACGGAGCTAACATGTTAGCCACCTCGAACAGCGCAATGAAAGGACTTTTCACACCAAGTTTAGAAGAGACTAACTGGTAAAAACTCGACACTTCTTCTCAACAATGGATCCAGAGAGGAACAAGAGGAAATCAAAGAACTCCAACAAGATGAGCAAGCTAACGAGCCCCGGCTCCCGACCCTGCCCCAACGAATGTAGCTATTTCATATCAGCAATGGACACCCACAAGGCCTGTCCGTGCTGCCTAGGAATGGTCCACGCAAAGACAGCTTTGGTCTCCCCCGAATCTTGCACTCACTGCAACCACATGCATGAGGCGGCAAGACAAAGGCGTGTGGACTTCGTGGCCAAGGCCATGGGCAGTTCCACAGCGGAGCTAGAACCGCTCTTCACAGAGGCCCTCACTCCCACAGTGGAGTTGGAGACAGATGAAATGGAGGACAACGGCGCTGGAACTTGGGTGAGACAATAATAATAATAATAATAATCATTTTATTTAAAAGCGCCTTTCATGACACCCAAGGACACTTAACAAACCAACACAGTGAATACAGAGCAAACATTATCCGTCCACAATAGATGTTGTTTTCCCTGTGGGGGACTCCACAGTAGAGTTCGACACGAGGGACTTGATGCGAGCTGACGAGCTCTCACTAACAGCCTTGGGCGAGATTACTGACGATGAGGCGGACAACGAGGAGGACGGAGAGGACGAGGACTTCTCCCAGAGCTCAGTGACAGATCAACCAGAGACAGACGTGTCCAGCCCCGCTCTGTTTGAGCTGTGCTGCAGAGCTGCAGACACCTTGAAGGTAACTTGGCCACAACCCCTACCTCGACAACAAGTAACGAGGCTGGCGGGGAACTTCTTTTACGCCAAGCAGCAGTCAGCCACGAGGCACAAGATGTAAATCTTTCCCGACTTCCAGACTGAGCTGACGCGCACCTAGGCTGAACCCAGGGCCCCCTGACATTGCATATCTCCTAGTTCATGGACAAGGATGGAATGGAGTCGGCGGGCATGGCCCACATTCCTCAAATGGAGGAGACTTTGGCGGCTCATCTGGTCCCCAGGACGTCGAGCTCAAAACCCACTCTGCCCAGCAAAGCCTGCCGTGTGTCAAGCTTACAGCTTGAGAAGAGCTAGTGAGCACAGGGCCTCGCTGTGCGCGCCATGAACACATCTGCAATAATGCAGGCCTACCTGGCCGAAAAACTTTTGGAGCTCCAGCAGACCTCCAATAAAAGAAAAATCACAGAGGTTCTGGACGAGGCCCGAAAGGCGACAGACTTTGTCCTCCGCCTCATGGGAACTGCAGCCATCACTCAGGGAAACGCCATGGCCAAGATGGTGATCGCTCAGCGGTTGACACTGACAGATCTTCCAGAGGGCCAGCGTGCCACGTTCCTCCACCATCCCATCCAACCCACAGGCCTGTTCAGCAGGGCGTTAGAGCACATCCAGAGCAAACTGAATAAGCAGAGGAAACAAGAAGAAGCCCTACGTGAGGGGATACCCAGAAAACACTTTGTGCAACCCAGAGAATCAAGCGGGCACAGGGGCCAACAGCAGCGACACAACTTTGTCACGCGTCGACCAGCTCAGAAAAGGCCAAACCTTGAGAGGGAGCAGCAGCCTAAACCCACCTCAGAGCCTCCACAAGCGGGCCAGGCCTAATCGAAGAAGAGGTTTGTACCACACCAGGTAGGACCACCACGGTCTTCCTCAATGAACCGTGACAGAAAGCAGAAGTCAGCCTGAGCCAGGACTGCTTCACCACCATTTAGGCGTTTCCACCCAAAGGGAAAAGAGGAAAGCCTAACTTTTAAGAATACCAGTTGTTGTGCTAAAGAAGCCACAACTAACTGGTGTAGAACATGTAAGCATACAAAATTACTCAAATGTTTGTGTAACAAAGAACATTTTTTGTTTGAGCATGAAAATAAAGTCTCAGAAAACACAAAGAGCTTTGTGTCCCGTCTTAGCTTCAGGAGGGAAAACCCAACACCTTTTTTATGCAAAACATGTCAATAAGGAGTCAGAGGGACCGGTTCACCCACCCGGCTTCCCTCGCTCTAATAAGACACAGTCTCTCAGTAGACATAATGAGCCCTTGCAGGGGGTCAGGGAACTATCTGCCCCAAACAGACTCTCTGACCCCGGCAGTGGGACAGACAAGCCTGCCGAAGTGCAGGCGGGGGGAGACGCTCTCAAGCCGCCCTCCCCCTCACATGCAAGGTCAACATGCCCTGCAGAATGATAGCACGGGCTGTAGCATGGGAGGCATGCAACCCAAGTCCCTGGGTTATGTCAATCATAACTCACGGATACAAGTTGCAATTTTTCAAACGACCATCACCTTTCCTAGGAGTGGTGAAGTCAGCCATAACCCTATCTCGCGCTCACGTTCTGAGCGAGGAAATTTGATCCATGATGTAGAAAAATGCAATCAGGACAGTTCCTGCTCACAATGTAAACAGAGGGTACTTAAGTAGGTACTTCGACAATCCAAAGAGAGGGGGCGGTCTCCAGACGATTTTGGATCTGAGAGGTCTAAACAAAAGGATACGGACGTTCAAGTTCACCATGTTGACCTTAAAACAGGTACTCTACTCTGTACGCCCGAGAGATTACATTTGCAGTGCGGACTTAAAGGATGCCTTTTTCCACATCAGTATCCGGAGCACACACAGAAAATTCTTACGTTTTGCCTTCGAAAACAACACAAATGAGTTCCAAGCCATGCCTTTTGGCCTAAAAACCACCCCAAGGATATTCACAAAATGCCTGGAGGCAGCCCTGGCACCCATAAGGAGCCAGGGCATCAGAATGTTGAATTATCTCGACGACCTGTTGGTCCTAGGGGACAACATGGTTCAGGCAAAAGCACACACAGACATGGTGATGTCTCACCTGAAATCACTGAGTTTTGTCATAAACATGGAGAAGAGCAGTTTGGCTCCTTCTCAGATTTCTGTTTTTCTGGGAGTAGAATTGAAATCCATTCTGTACAGGGCACGGCTCTCAGAGACACAGGTGGCAACCCTTCAGCTCTGCTTAGCACGTTTTCAGCTGGGCGAGACGGTGTCTCTCAAACAATGCCAACGTCTGTTGGGTCTACTGGCTGCAGGAATCGCTTGTGTTCCTCTGGCTTATTACATATGCGGCCTCTGCAGGTCTGGGTCAACAAGCAAATGTAGCTCTCCCCCCCCCCCTCATCAAACAAGGGGGATGAAAGTCTGCTCGGAATGTGTGAAGGCCCTGGAGCCATGGAACAACCTCACAGTGTTCAGCAGATAAGTCACACTGGGCAATGTATTGTCCCGAGTCCTGGTGACAACAGATGCATCAAAAACAGGGGGGTGGGGGGCTTTGCCGGGACAAGTACTCCCGTGGGGTCTGGACTCAGCAGGAGGCCCGGTTACACATAAATTTCCTGGAGCTGTTAGTATTGTTTTTGTCACTGAGACATTTTTATAGGAAAGGCCTGGTCAATCACCGGCACATTCTGATAAAATCGGACAACAGGTACAATGTGGCTTACATCAACAGGGAGGGAGGGACACGGTCCCAACCCCTCCTGATGCTGACGCAGAAGTTGCTCACATCGTGCAGCTCCAGGATCTTGTCACTGAAAGCAACTCACGTGCCATGGGAGCTAAACCACAGGGCAGATGCCCTATCCAGGGGGGCTCCCCTCCCCTCAGAATGGTGCCTTAACCCACGTATCGTGGACCAGATCTGGACACGATACAGGAGAGCAGACGTAGATCTGTTTGCCTGCAGCAACAACACTCATTGCGCTCTGTACCACTCTATATGGGACGTGAACCCACCATTGGGGATGGACACCTTGGCGTACAGCTGGCTAGCAGGGAGGCGGTATTACGTGTTTGCTCCCGTCCCCTTGATTCAGGCGACGTTGGAGCGTGTACGCAAGGGAGCTCTATTTCTAATATTGATAGCCCCCAGGTGGCCAATGAAAGCATGGTTTGCAGAAGTGATCTCACTCCTGGTAGGAACACCTTGGTAGCTACCTTCACACTGGGACCTGTTGGCTCAGGCCGACGGGCAGATCCTTCATCCACATCCAAAACTATGGCAGCGTTGGGTCTGTCCACTGAAAGGGACCGGTTAATGGCTTCCGGACTACCTAGTAATGTGGTAAACACAATACAGGGAGCAAGAGCATAGTCCACACAGATGCTCTATGCACGTAAGTGGCATGTTTTTGAGAGCTGGTGTCTGGAGAGGTATATTACCTCATATTCCTGTGACTTAGTGCAGCTCCTCACCTTTCTGCAGGACCTGCTGGGGAAAGAACGCTCCTTTTCAACCATAAAGGTCTTCTTGTCAGTCATCTCGTCATGCCACGAAGGCTGGGGAGGTAAATCACCTGGTGCCCACCCTCTAATGATACTATTCATGAGGGGTGTGCTGAGGAAGAGGCCTCCAAGCAGGACTTTGGCCCCTCAATGGGACCTGCATTTAGTCCTGGATGCTTTGTGCGAGCCTCCATTTGAGCCTCTTAGCAGCATTAAAATAGACTTGTTATCTTATAAGACTGCATTGCTCCTAGCTCTGTGCTCAGCAAAATGCGTGGGGGACCTACATGCTTTATCGGTAGACCCAATGTGTACCAGATTTGCCCCAGATGGGTCAAAAGTCACCCTACGGCCAAACCCCACGTATGTGCCAAAAGTCCCGACTCTAAATCCCTTAAGTCTGGACTTCGAACTGTCAACTTTTCCTCTTCCCCCAGTTCTGACTGCGGAACAGAGGCGTCTGAACGCGCTCTGCCCTGTTAGGGCCCTGAGCGTGTACATGGAGAGAACTGTCAGTTGGTGCAAAACAAACCAATTGTTCATATGCTTTGCTAATCCTGCCGCAGGCAGGGTCCTGTCCAAACAGCATCTCTCACACTGGGTGACTGAAGCCATAAAGAGGGCATACAACAGCAGAGGTCAGCAGGTGCCCAGTGGGGTACATGCTCACTCAACCAGAGGCCTAGCCCCTTCCTGGGCCTTATTCAGAGGTGTTCCAGTAGCAGATATCTGTGCAACTGCTAACTGGTCATCATCAAACACGTTTGTAAAACACTACAGCCTAGATGTCACAGCACGTGACGTAACTCAAGCAGTTCTCTCTACCACAGAGAAATAAATGGCTAGCACATGTACTTTAAGGCAAAAAGTTATCATAAGCATGCATTTCCAGAGCATTTCCAGGGCGTGATTGGATTATGTTCCCATAGTCATATGTTACACCGCAGTGAACCTGACTGATAAGGGAACTGAAAGTTATGCTCCATAACTCATGTTCCCTGACAGAAGGGAACAAGGTGCAACACATGTTTGCCCTTTCAATGCCCAAGCTCGGTGAAGTGCGTATAGAGGACGTACGTGGGTGGTCAGCATCTCTTATACCAGGGTGGCGGGCCCTTGGTGACGCTGACGCCCACTTGCCTTAAAAGGCGTGATTGTATTGCTTCAGGTGAACCTCACGGAGGCGCAATTCCCATAGTCATATGTTGTACCTTGTTCCCTTCCTTCAGGGAACATGAGTTATGGTGCATAACTTTCAGTTGTCCATTATCTCACAACTCTAGAAAGATGTTTGAAAGCAGCCACTCCCACCTTTTGAAAAGGGTCTGTGATTGGGGAGGACAGTGATTTATCTAAAGTTCCTGTGATGTGCCACGATCTAGCCAGTGTTCAGTAAACAGAAAGCTCTTTTGTAATCCTTGCACCGTCCTTATGATTGTTGACCTGGCAGTGGCGGTTCTAGACCAGTTGTACTGGTGGGGCTGGGGCCAGAGGTTTTGTCAGAGGGGCACGTTCATCTCAGAGAAAAAGACAGATTTGAAATCTTACTTGACTCTTTTATTTGTTTAAAGCAATGCTTAACCATTGTAACCAAAGAAAATGGTAAAAAAAAAAATCAAATGAGAAAAATAAAAAGCATTTTACAGACAGTATTTGTATTGACCGAAGAAAATATATTAATAGGCAAATACAATGATAATGAAAATAACTGTGAAGTCTTGGTTCAGTTTCTCAGTCCAAAATTATAAAACAACATTGGCTACCCTACTATCACAGAGAGAGTCAGAGAGCCTTTATTGTCATTTGCACCGCATGTGGTACATGTGATGAAAACGAGATTATGTACACAGGGTCCCAGTTACATCCAACAACAAATGCAAGAGAAAAACAGTAATAACATCTAGGATTAACTAAGAAAAACATCAACTAGTAATACACTAAGCCCTAATGTAATAGAAAAACATCATTATAAACAGCAGCACGAACACGAGTCTGTATGAGCAGATGGTCACAAATGAACACAGCAACAAGAAAACAGATCAGCATCAGCATGATGTGATATTTTGCAGTGTTTATTCGTGTTGATTATTTATTCATGAGTCTAACAGCCTCAGGGTAGAAGCTGTTCCTCAGTCTAGTGGTTCTACATTTGATGCTCCTCAACCTCCGTCCTGAGGGGAGTGGGGCAAAGAGTGAGTGTGCTGGGTGAGTGAGGTCTTTCATGATGCAGGTGGCTCTTTTCCTGCATCTGGAGGTGTAAATGTCTGTGATGGTGGGGAGACTGACTCCAACAGACTTCTGTGCAGCCTTCACCACTCTCTGTAGAGCTTTCCTCTCTGCAACTGTGCAGCCTCCATGCCACACGTTGATGCTGGAGCACAGGATGCTCTCCACTGCACACCTGTAGAAGGAGGTGAGGACTGGGCTGCTCAGACCAGCTCGTCTCAGCCGTCTGAGGAAGTAGAGTCTCTGATGACCTTTCTTGATCAGGCTGGTGGTGTTGTTGCTCCAGCTGAGGTTATCATTCATGTGTACACCCAAGTATTTGTAGCTGGAGACCACTTCCACTGCAGATCCACTTATGTTCAGTGGGGTGTGGGTGTGTTTGTTCCTTCTGAAGTCCACAATCATCTCCTTTGTCTTCTTCACATTCATGTGAAGGTTATTCTCTTTGCACCAGCTCTCCAGGTGTTCCACCTCCTGTCTGTAGCTGGACTCATCATTGTTTGTGATGCATCCCACCACCGCTGTATCATCTGCAAACTTAACAATATGACAGCCTGGATGTGTGGCTGTACAATCATATGTGAGCAGAGTGAACAGAAGAGGGCTCAGCACACATCCTTGAGGAGAGCCAGTGCTGAGGGTTATGGTGGAGGAGGACATAGCAACTGTATTCTGCAATTTTGATGATTTCTGACAAACCGATCAACAAATGAGTCAAGATTCAGATTTTGTGTTAGCAGGATTTAATTGTAACTAAGAAACTTATCCAACAATAATAAAATGTACCTCACGTTGTGTTTTTGGACATGCATGAATATATTTGTATACACTGTACTTGTCTGTATGAGAGAAGATTCATGTTCTCTTGGCGGTGCAAATTCTGTTAACACAAAACATGTAAATACTTAAAACTTTTAAGTAGTTACTTTCACCCAGTCTCTTTTTCATCACATGCTTCCAAAAGTCAACAATTATGTTTATATTCTGCATCTGTCTTTTAGCAAAATATCTTATAAACAACTGAACAGATTTTGATTAAACTTTCAAGAAATAATCACTGAATGGCTCTCTATGACTGGTTGACTTTTAAAGTACATCCATTCAAGATGGCTGCCACAGCTAACTGAACTTAAACAACACAAAATTGACTAAAACTCAGTCAATTTGACAAAAAATTGAGATAAAATTTGGTGTGGTAGTAGCTGAGACTCATTCCCAAAGCATATTCAAAGGACTATTAGAATGCATAAGATCTTTCTTTAAAGGTATAACGTTATTTATTTGGAACCAATGGTGTCGGTCTGTTAGCAAAATATTTCATGACCCGTTGGCCAGATTTAGAAAAATATTTCAAGAAATAATAAGCAAATGTTTCTTTACTGCTGATTAACTTTTGGTTACAATTGAATTGAAGATGGCTGCAGTAGGCAATTGAAATAAGCCAACTCAAAAATGGTTATAATTCAGTTAATTTTTACAGATATGGAGTTAAGTGATCGTTTGTTTAAAGTTGTTTTATTTATTCTTTTAAATAATGGGGTGATATACGATTTTTCTTCTTCTTTCTGCACTCTTTTCATTCAATGTTTTCTTTTTGATGAATTTGTTTTATTTTGTCTCTTTTAAATGAATGAATAAATTAATTAAATAAAATATTAAATAGCTTTACATCTGCTAAGTTCATGGCATAAACCAACAAAGACATGTTCCTGTTTTTAGTATTTTACATCACTTTATAATGTAGCTGTTTATTATGATATGATGCGAAGCCACAGTGCTCAGGGGGAAGCTGAAAGCAGAGCGCCCATCCCGGGATGAAAAGGAAAAACACACCGCTGAAGTCCCGGAGCTCGAATGTCCGGTGTAAAACTAACTTGACCGCGGTTTAATGTGGCGCTATGGCTCTGCAAACATTGAACGTTGCTGTATTGTGGTGATTAGTGTAAAATACTTCCATACAACGGACACATGTTACGATGAAAAGTCGGATAGCTGCTAGCTAAGATGCTACTCACCAGTGTTGCAAGATCT
>JBBPBX010014115.1:0-18262 GCA_038048925.1 Garcialebias charrua | reverse complement strand
GCCCACCAGGAAATCTGTAGAACCTCGCGCAGCCACGTAGGACCTGAGTTTAATTCGCTCGTGACAAATTCATTCATTTCTCATCATTTCAGTCATGGAGTCAACGGAGGAGGAAGCGATCACTTGACTTTTGGCAAAAAAAACAAAGAAAAGTCCAGATCAGGGATGAAGAAGAGGAATTTAATACATTTGTGTCACATACAAAACAGTCCGGCGCCGGGCAGTTTATTGTGAGACAACGCGCCTCGCGTACGCGGTCGTAAAATTTGAGCTTTGCACCTACATGCCCTGCGGGGCTATGCTTGTGCCTCTGTGTAGTACGTGCGTACAGCTGCGTATGGACGTACTCCGAGCTATACAGGGGGCTTCAGAAACCCCTACTGTTAAGGTGTGATTTGTCAATCTACATAGGTATGTGTGTATCTTATCTCAGCCTTTAAAACCTGAACCACACACTCTACTCTTTGAATTGAGAAAGATCCTTGGATGAAGAGAGAAAGGTCTTTTGTTACAAATAAAGTCCAGTTGTTTTTGTATTGAAAGTTTTTTGAATTGATCATCAGAGTCAGAGAGTCAGAGAGTCTTTATTGTCATTTGCACCGCATGTGGTACATGAGATGAAAACGAGATTATGTACACGAGGTCCCAGTTACATCCAACAACAAATGAAAGAGAAAAACAGTAATAACATCTAGAACTAACTAAGAAAAGCATCAACTAGTAATACACTAAGCTTAATATAGTGGGAATAAACAGCAGCACGAACATGAGTTTGTATGAGCAGATGGTCACAGATGAACACAGATGAATACAGCAACAAGAAAACAGATCAGCATCAGCACAATGTGATATTTTGCAGTGTTTATTTTTATTTTATTTTTATTTATTCATGAGTCTAACAGCCTCAGGGTAGAAGCTGTTCCTCAGTCTAGTGGTTCTACATTTGATGCTCCTCAACCTCAACCTGATCATGTCCTGGATGACTGAGAATCTTCATCAGCATACTCCTCCTCTTCATGGCTCTGCCTCTTATCAGAGCCGTGTGCTGTTAGCGGTTGAAAAGGTCTGATAAGGGAGGTAAACATGTTGGGCTAAGAGCACACACGGCTGTTTCCAGAACTGACCCCCCACAGATATGACCCAAAGAGCCCTCGCAGCCTTAATGGTGATTGTCAGAGACAGGAAGTCTCTCTGCTTTAAAGAACATGAAAAACCAGATGAGATTTACCGGACTAAATAAAGGTTGAATGAATGAAAAAAAACACCCGCGAGGCTCTAAAATGACCCATTACGACCCGATACAGAAGATTGACCTGCAAACCTGGAAATGGTACTTTTACTTTGAAGAAGCCAGGTCTCTCTTGTGAATGAGTCCTCCAGGCTCAATGGGATTAACCGGACTAAATAAAGGCTGAATGAAAAGCTTTGGTACTGAAATAATCCATGAATGTGATTTTAAGAGCTTTAAACAATAAAATGTTGAAAAATGAAGACTTTCATCAACATTCTGCTTTTTACAAAATGTTTGTTCCCATGAATTTGATGCTTAGAAGACTATAAGTCCAAATGTTTCCCTGAGGGATGCCTCTCTCATTCTGAGTGAGACTCGTTTTCAGCCGTGGAGTTTCAGCCTCAGACTGGAACACTTCAGACCACGACCTATTATTATTAAAATGATTAAAATTATGTAATTATAACCTTACATCAGGGGCGATTCTAGAATCTGACCTTTAGGGGGCTTAGCCCCCAGTGCTGACAATGGCTCTTGGCTTGAACAAGGTGAGAGCTAAATATTTAGTTAGCAAATTAAATCTTTTGGAAAATAAATGTTTATTTTTGAAAATAAATATCCATCCATCCATTTTCTTTAACCCGCTTCTTCCATTTTGGGTCACAGAGGTAACCGGTGCCCATGTCCAGCAATAACTGTGCGAGGGGCGGGGTACACCTTGGACAGGTCGCAAGTCCATCACAGGGCTGAAAATAAAGGTCCACTGACATGATTTTTCTACTATTCATAAAATTGCTCAAAAAAAATATACATTTTATAATTTAAATATGTTCGTTTTTGCAAACAAAATGATAAATCACTTTAATTTTGCTTTAAAGGTGATTTTCAAGTCAAAAGTCAAAGTCAACTTTATTGTCAGAACTGCAATATGTACAGGACATACACAGGATTGAAATTGTGTTTCTCTCAGTCCCTCGGTGCAACAGTAACCATCTAAACACTGAAACATTTAATAAACATAAGCATAAAATAGTAAAAGTGTAACACTGTCCTTTTTTGTGTTAAGGCAGTACAAGTGGGAGGGGAGGCAGAGCAGGCAGAGTGTTTAGCATCCTGACTGCCTGATGAACAGAGCTGTCTCTCAGTCTGCTGGTTCGAGCCTGGAGACTCCTCAGTCTCCTCCCTGATGGCAGCAGTCTGAAGCAGCTGTGTAGTGGGTGTGTGGGATCACCTGCCATGCAGTGGGCTTTCCGAGTGAGGCGTTTGCTGTGTAAGTCCTGCAGTGAGGGCAAGGAGGTGCCGACGATCTTCTCAGCTGCTTTCACGATGCGCTGGAGGCTCTTGCGGCAGGATGCAGTGCATGCACCAAACCACACAGTGATGCAGCTGGTCAGGACACTTTCTATGGCACCTCTGTAGAAGGTGCTCATGATGGAGGTTGAAGCTCCAGCCCTTTTCAGCTTGCGGAGAAAGTAGAGACGCTGGTGAGCCTTCTTGGCCAGTGCTGCAGTGTTCCTGCTCCAGGACAGGTCCTTTGAGACGTGCACTCCCAGGAACTTGGTGCTGTCTACTCTCTCCACTGCGGTGCTGTTGATGGTCAGAGGGGCATGTTGGGCATCCCTCTTCCTGAAGTCCACAACAATCTCCTTTGTCTTCTCCACGTTGAGAGTGAGATTGTTGTGTCCGCACCACAAGGCCAGGCGGCTCACCTCGTTCCTGTAGTCCGTCTCATCGTTGTTGCTGATGAGACCTACCACTGTTGTGTCGTCCGCAAACTTGATGAAGTGGTTGGAGCTGTATGATGGTGTGCAGTCGTGTGTTAGCAGGGTGAATAGAAGGGGGCTCAGCACACATCCTTGTGGGGCTCCTGTATTCAATGTGATGGTGCTGGATGTGTTATTCCCGACCCGTACTGCCTGTGGTCTCCCGGTCAGGAAGTCTAGCAGCCAGTTACACATTGAGGTGTTCAGCCCCAGACTGTCCAGTTTAAGGATGAGCTGTTGGGGGATGATGGTGTTGAATGCCGAGCTGAAGTCGATGAACAGCATTCTGACATAGGAGTCTTTCGTGTCCAGATGTGTGAGAGCTGTGTGGAGGGCAGAGGAGATGGCATCGTCGGTTGAGCGATTAGGCCGATATGCAAATTGGAAGGGATCCAGGGAGGACAGATGTGATGCTTTTCATGACTAGCCGTTCGAAGCACTTCATCAGGATCGGGGTGAGTGCTACTGGACGATAGTCATTGAGGCAGGAGGGCGTTGCCTTCTTTGGGACAGGGATGATGGTGGTGGCTTTGAAACAGGTGGGAATGATGGCCTGACTCAGCGAGATGTTAAAGATGTCCTGAAGACTGCTGCGAGTTCCCCTGCATAGTCCTTCAGCACATGACCAGGTATGTTGTCGGGAACAGAAGCTTTCCGGGCGTTGATCTTTATGAATGATCGCCTTACGTTGTCTGAGGATAGCACCAGCACCTGGTCATCAGGAGAGGGGGACGTTTTTGTGCAGGTGTGCTGTTACATGCTCAAACCGAGCAAAGAAGTCATTCAGTTCATTCAGCGTAGAGGTTGTGCTGTCACAGGTCTGGGGGGATGGTTTGTAGTTTGTGATGGTCTGTATTCCCTGCCACAGACTCCGTGTATCCTTGCTGTCCTTGAAGCGGTGAGCTATTTTCCTGGAATACTGCTTCTTGGCCTTTCTGATGCCCCGGGACAGATTGTTTCTGGCTGCCCTCAGGCCCACCTGATCTCCCGCTGTGAAGGCAGCATTCCTGGCTCTCAGGAGTCTGTAAACCTCTGCTGTCAGCCATGGCTTCTGATTTGCCCGAACAGTGATGGTCTTGAGGTTGGTTACATCATCAATGCACTTGGTGATGTATGAACATACAGTGTCTGAGTACTCCTGGAGACATGTGTTGTTGTTTGTGGTAGCAGCTTCTTTGAACATACTCCAATCTGTGGTGTCAAAACAGTCCTGGAGTGCCTCTGAAGACCCCTCTGGCCACACTCATATCTGCTTGTGGACTGGTTTTGTGACTTTCACCAGTGGCCTGTATGTTGGCTTTAGCATAACACAGATATGGTAAATGGAGCTTATTTATATAGCGCTTTCCAGCCCCCTGTGAGGAGCCCCAAAGTGCTTTACAATACCAGCCATCCACCCATTCATTCAGACATTCATACACCGGTAGTGGTAGCCTGCCTTGCAAGGCGCCATCCAGACCTACCGGGAGCAACTCGGGGTTAAGTGTCTTGCCCAGGGACACAACGACACATGGTGGGCGGATGCGGGATTCGAACCTCCAACCTTCCAATCGGGGTCGACTGCCATTACCACTACACCACGGCCGCCCTTCTATCATTTCATGCAAATTTGTAAGATGATGTCAGTGGACCTTTAAAGCTGAAGAGGAGACACCCACTAGAGGGTTGGAGGGTGAAGTGTTTTCAGTGTAAAATGCTGCTCTGTTACTGTTCATTTCTTAAGTGACAATATTGGAAACTGTTAAGAGTTAACAACATATTCTTTAGTTTAAAACTTATGGCTAAAACTACACAATATATATTTTGCACTGTTTTGCACTACAAGAAAGAAGCCTAATGCTTGAGTTGTTATTTAAAAAACTCTCTGGACCTAGTAGTGAAATTTTCTTAATAGAGATTATTTTGTGGTATAGCAGTTTTCAAAATAAATTATGGCAAAAGGACACCCTATGCTTTTTTTCATTCCTTTTGCAAGTTTTGTACCAAAAACATATCACAATATATATCGTTATCGCCACCCTTCACGAATTTTAGGCCATATCGCACATTCCTAGTGCACAGGATACTGTTGCTCGTCAGCGCTTACCCCGAATGCCACTGGTTGGAGCCCCTCTGGATGTTCTTGATATAATATTGCACCCAGCCCCTTCAAGCTGGCGTCCGTATGCAATATATACGGCTTGTTAGGGTCTGCAAAGGCTAGAACAGGAGCGCTGGTGAGGCAACCTATGATGCGGTGGAAAGCATCAGTACACGCATGGCTCTACCGTTCTCCAAATGGCTCGCCCTCTTTGAAGAAGCCTTTTGCCACCTCTCTCGACCAACCCTTCCCCTTCTGAGTTGGGCCGTACCCTTTTGTGAGATCTGTAAGGGGTCTGATTATTCTGGAGTAGTTAGCAACAACTTGGCGGTAGTACCCACAGAACCGGAGGAAAGACCTCAGGGACTTCAGGTCAGTAGGCCACGGCCAATTAGCTACAGCCTTTACTTTCTCAGGATCGGTGGCCACACCGTCCGCCGATACTATGTGTCCCACGTACTTCACTTTTGGTGGGCAGAACTGGCACTTGTCCAAGGACAGCTTCAGCCCAACCTCTCTAAGCCTGTCTAGAACTTGTAGAAGCCGTTCCTCGTGCTCCTCCAGAGTCCTCCCACAAACTATAAAGTCATCTAGGTAAACCAACACCTTAAGCAGATTCATATCCCCCATGGCTCTCTCCATCAGCCTCTGGAAATTTGCAGAAGCCCCGGTGACTCCCTACGGCATCCTTTCAAACTGATAGAACCCCAGGGGGCAGATGAAAGCTGTTTTTTCTTTATCTGCCTCTGCCATGGCGACCTGGTAATAACCTGATCTTAGGTCAAGTACCGAAAACCAGAGACGCATATGGACTGCGTGATTCCTTTATAATACCCTCTCTCAGAAGGTCCTGCAGATGTTTTCGCACATCCTCAATGTTAGCAGGCAGCAGTCTGCGTGGCCGCTCTCTAAAGGGTCGAGCGTCAGACAACCTAATATGATGCTCCACCCCTTTAGCGAGTCCCACATCCCATTCATGTAAGGAGAACATGCTGGCTCTATCTGCTAATTTTTTTCTCAGCCTAGCTTTTCAAGGCTCTGGGATGGGTTAAAAGGGTAGCATGCCCTCTCCGGGTCGGGGAGGAGGTCCTGCCCCAAGTGGAGGAGTTTAAGTATCTCGGGATCTTGTTCACGAATGAGGGAAAACTGGAGCGTGAGATCGATAGGCGGATAGGTGCAGCGTCCGCAGTGAAGCGGGCGCTGTACCGGTCTGTCGTGGTGAAGAGAGAGCTGAGTCAAAAGGCAAAGCTCTCAATTTACCGATCGATCTACGTTCCCACCCTCATCTATGGTCATGAGCTTTGGGTTATGACCGAAAGAACAAGATCTCGGATACAAGCGGCTGAAATGAGTTTTCTCCGCAGGGTGTCTGGACTCTCCCTTAGAGATAGGGTGAGAAGCTCAGTCATCCGGGAGGGACTCGGAGTAGAGCCGCTGCTTCTCCACATCGAGAGGAGCCAGTTGAGGTGGCTCGGGCATCTGGTTAGGATGCCTCCTGGACGCCTCCCTGGTGAGGTGTTCCGGGCATGTCCCACCGGGAGGAGACCCAGAGGAAGACCCAGGACACGCTGGAGGGACTATGTTTCTCGGCTGGCCTGGGAACGCCTTGGGATTCCCCCAGAGGAGCTGCTCCAAGTGGCTGGGGAGAGGGAAGTCTGGGCCTCCCTACTTAGGCTACTACCCCCGCGACCCGACCCCGGATAAGCGGACGAAAATGGATGGATGGATGGATGGATGGGATGGGTTACCCACCAAAGTTAATGAGTTGAGTGTCGAACTTGTTGGACCCCCCTCGGACTGAGGTTTTGGCTTCAGGGGCACAGTTACCATGTCAACCGCGTATAACTGTCCCACTACGGTGCCAACTGGGATAAATATTTCCAAGGCGGACTCGTTGTAATTATGAACTGGGCAACTATCCACAGTCACTTCTGAACTTAGCAAAACTAACAGTTGGAGAAGCACCCCTGTAGGGAGCGAGCCCTTGGGCGACATGTCCACCATCAGCACTTCCTTGTCCAATGGGTGTCTCAGTTTCACCTGGCAGATGGCCCGACAGCCGCTGTCAGCCGGTATGGTTAGTGGGCCAGGCCCTGTCCATCTCACGCAGCCTAGGTCCTCTTCCTCACCTGCAGTCTGAAGTTCCCTTAGCTCTGAAGTTTTGGTCCTGATACCTAATGTCTGTGCTAGATCAACCCCACTATCCTGGCTACAGAGCTGGGCTAACCTCTTAAATAGACTAGCGTTAGTCCCCAGAACAACAGGAGTCTAGTCTGGAGTCCTGGGACCTGGGCAGACCGAAGCCAACACAGAGAGTGATTCCCTAGCCCCGACTACAGTTTCAGGGAACTCAATTTCTATCAGAACATACCCCAGATAGGGATAACTGGTGTCAATTCCCAAATAGCCAACCCAAACACTGGTAGGATCTGAACATCGGCTAAATGCTTCTTATACCACTCCTCAAAGATAATGGTAACCTGTGAGCCACTATCCAGTACTGCATCGCAGGCGTGACTATTCACTCTCACAGATACAACTGATGTGGGACCTATCAGTCCTTTTGGGATAGCCCTGTTCCCTACTAATATCGCCTCACTTCTCTTGACCATGCAGTCTGTGTTTGAGCTTTCCCCAAGCCTGACATCCCCCATTTGCTCTTTAGCTCTTTTGAGAGACTGGATAAGCTTCTGAATGACTTTACTCTGGTTCTCAGCATTTTGGCATTTATTTGAGAAATGTCCATTTTCACCACATCTGTAACAAATGCTGTCCTCTGAACCTCTGTTAGTCTGAACACCCTGTGTTTTACCAGGACCCAGTCTTTTGGGTTCCACCTGCAACATATTAGCTGACATATCTGAAGATTGGGCCATTTTGGCTGACACCTCCTGCTGTAGTTTTTCCACTTGTTTCTTTAGAGCTACTATATCGGAGTCCTCACTACTTTCTGTCCCAGGACACTGTGTCTCTGGAACCGTCAATCGGTCACTATCTGTTTCATGCCTAGTGCTGAGTTTCATAGCAACAAACATGGTTTTCAACTCTTTAATCTCTGCTTTCAAAGACTGTATGTCAGAAGGCGTGTTTCCATCAAGGTTTCTAGGTGCGCATTATGAAGCATCGCATCAGAAAAGCTAAATGGAAACGGCATAATTCGAGTTAACTTCCTCTAAGTCGCTCTAAAGTTTATACGCTCGCTTGAGGTAGTTTTTGGGGAGTCGATTCAGAGCTGAGTCGGCTAAACGACAGATGGAAACAGATTAGCCGACTCAGTTCTGCCGCAGCGAACATTCACGTCACGTGACTGATCAGCTGTTTCCGCTCCGGACAACATGTAACATCGCTAAAACTAGTTGGCATGACAGAATAAATACAACTTGCCCGATAGCAACACATACCTGAAATATTCTCTCCATTTTGCCGAGATGTCTGTTTTCAAACGCTACTTCCTGTTTACTGTGGAAGTGCGTAACGCTGACGTCTGACGTATGGCGCTGACGTGTGACGTAATGACGCTGACGTCTGACGTAGAGACGCTTTGCGTGGCATTGCAGATGCGCTTCAAGCCAGTTTAATGGAAACACTTCTGATCCTCATAATTTTAATTTACATTTTAGCGAAATTTTCTAAAATTCGCTCAAAAATCGAATTTAAATTGGATGGAAACATAGCTAGTCTGACGACTGCCTGAAACTTCTACCCGCTGTACAGATGTGCTGAGCTTAACCCTAGCTGCTACTTACTCTTCCTCCACTCTAACTTCTGTTAATAACTCTAAAAACTTTGGAGGATTCTGCCTTCTCTCCCTCAACTTTAGCTGCACTAACATGAGGTCTTAATATACTGCCCCCCCTTAATAGTTGCTCTATCCGGGCCACATCTACCCAACTGGCTGGCATCCCCCCTTTGCTAGCTATTAAGGTGAGGGACTGCTCCACTCGTCTCAGGAAGTCTGACAGTTTCTCGTCTTTCTCCTGTTGCAGTAGTCGAAACATAATGTACAGATCTTCACCTGATTCAGCGGTGCCAAAAGCACTCTCAATGGCATCCAAACACTTGGAGGGTGAGACATCTGGCTCCGCTGTTCGTACGGCTTTCACAACCGCCAGAGCGGGTCCCCGAAGAAATTCTATGAGGCGTCTGCACTTTTCCTTAGCTGTCGCTCTCATCCACCATCCAATGAGCCTGCTCCAACTATTGCTCCAATGTTTCTTCTACTGGTGGTGTGGGTAGGGAGCCAGAGAATATCCGCAGGTGGTGGTATCTACTGTGTTCTTTCCCTGGTCTCTCCACTTTGGCCAAAACATCTCCCACTGTACGAATAATGGACTCTACTGAACTGGTAGGTCTAGCAGCATCCAACAAGGTTTTGACAGATTCCGGTTGTTTCCTTTGGAAGATGGACTCTGCGTTACTATAAAAATAGGCCAGCTGAGATCAGAAGCAGCATGATGCACTTCAGCCGGGACTCTTCTTGGGTCAACTGGTCCTCTACTTTCACACAAAACCATCACCGGCCCAGCTTCTGGTTGTACATCCTGCCCCTCACTCTGACTCGACACATAATTTTTACTGTTTGCAAAGTCTCTTCTATCTGGTCAACTACAACGCCTGGGGTAAGGAGAGCCAAAACTGCACGGGTCTCATCCAATGATTCACCCTGACACCAGTCTCTTAGCCTAGTCCCCATCTCTTTATAAATTGTATTACTGTCCATGGTCATGCAGGATTAACTACAAACACTACTTTTACTGTAACCGGCTCTTAAACTCACTACTCTGCTTTACTGCTTATGTTATTCTTACCGCTATACGAGCTACTTAAGGAACGTTTAACCTCAGGAACCCTTGTGCTATAATGTCAGCTAAGAAATATATTTTTTTTTCAGCAAACAAACAATTGTTTTACCGTGTGCTGGTGAAGATTCTCAGTCGTCCAGGACATGATAAAATCAGAACAATCCTGGAAATCCTGGACAAAAAAACATTGTCATCCCTTATGTGGCTGGACTATCAGAGAATTTCACAAGGATTTTCAACAAACACAACATCCCAGCACATTTCAAACCCAGCAGGACTCTCAGACAGAGGCTGGTGCATCCTAAAGGGCCCAATATACCTGTTTCTTTTGCCTCACGCCGCTGGACTCGCGTGTGCTGCGCACCGGCAGCCCTTTTATACTCTGTGCAAGCGCAGCTCTCTGAGTGCAGCTGCAGCCGGGCAGAGCAGGACAAATTGAGGTCGCTGATTGGTCATTTGCTGACACGCGAGGCAGTTTATCAACGCGCGCGCGTAGGCGTAGTAAAATCCGACCTTGGCGCGTTCACGCCCGTGATCAAAGGCTTTTGCCGCGGCGCCCCCATGGCGCTCCCACGGCGCCGAGCGGCGTGAGGCAAAAGAAACAGGTATATTGGGGCCTTAAGGACAAAACACCTACACACAAACAGAGTGGTGTAGTTTATGCGGTCCAGTGCAGCGAGGACTGTCCAGGCCTCTACATTGGGGAAACTAAACAGCCTCTTCACAGACGAATGTCCCAACATAGGAGAGCCACCTCTTCTGGACAAAACGCAGTTGTTCACCTCCACCTCACGGACAAGGGACACTCATTTGAGGACCAGAATGTGCACATTTTGGACAGAGAGCACAGGTGGTTTGAGAGAGAGGGGTGAAAGAAGCTGTGTATGTCATTTATTTCATTTCATTTATTTATTTATTTAAGTTAGGACAATGCATATTAATCAACATGACAGCAGTAAGCATCAATAAAAATATGCCCAAGTTAGCACAGTAGCTAATTTGCATCCGTTGTCCTAAGGCAGGTAAGAATAAGAAATGTCCCATAAAACAAAAGAGCAAAGAAAAATACAAACATCATATAGCTNNATACTGTCCTGAGTTTTTTGCATAGTAGTATAAAAGTGTAAAAAGTAGATATATATATATATATATAAAATAAAATGAAAGTTCTGGCATTGACATTTGTAATAGAGTGACAAAGCAGCAGTTTATGTACACAGTATATGTATGAGGTAGTTGATATTGGTATAGATCTGTGTCAGATTGAAAGACTACTGTATTTCATGTTTGAATATGTATGGAGGACCGAAACTGACATAATTAAAAATAAAAAGTAGAAATAAATATATTAATGGACAAATAAATAACTAAAACATATAATAACCAATAAATAACTTAAAATGCACCATCCATCCATCCATCTTCTTCCGCTTATCCGGGGTCGGGTCGCGGGGGTAGCAGCCTAAGTAGGGAGGCCCAGACTTCCCTCTCCCCAGCCACTTGGAGCAGCTCCTCCGGGGGAATCCCAAGGCATTCCCAGGCCAGTCGAGAAACATAGTCCCTCCAGCGTGTCCTGGGTCTTCCTCTGGGCCTCCTCCCGGTGGGACATGCCCGGAACACCTCACCAGGGAGGCGTCCAGGAGGCATCCTAACTAGGGATGTCCCGATCAGGTTTTTCTGGCCCCGAGTCCGAGTCCGAGTCCTTTAATTTTAGGAATTGGCCGATACCGAGTCCCGATCCGATACTTCTAAAATACATTTTTAAAATGAAGGGAAAAAAAAGAAACAGATCCAGATGTCCCTTCATTTTTATTTTATTTACCTTAACATTTAACAGAGTACTTCTGTGAGGTAGATTGAACAATCAAGTAATAAGATTTAAAATAAAATTCTTCACATTGAAGTTTAGTGCAACAGTATAAATGTCTAATTTAAAATAAGCAGCTCAACTTAAAATACCAGAACATGAGCAGAACCTGGCCAGAACCTGAGCAGAACCAGAACCTGAGCAGAACCAGAACCTGAGCAGAACCAGAACCTGAGCAGAACCAGAACCTGTGCAGAACCAGAACCTGAGCAGAACCAGAACCTGAGCAGAACCAGAACCTGTGCAGAACCAGAACCTGTGCAGAACCAGAACCTGTGCAGAACCAGCAGAACCAGAACCTGAGCAGAACCAGAACCTGAGCAGAACCAGAACCTGTGCAGAACCAGAACCTGAGCAGAACCAGAACCTGAGCAGAACCAGAACTTGTGCAGAACCAGAACCTGTGCAGAACCTGAGCAGAACCAGAACCTGAGCAGAACCAGAACCTGTGCAGAACCAGAACCTGTGCAGAACCAGAACCTGAGCAGAACCAGAACCTGTGCAGAACCAGAACCTGTGCAGAACCAGAACCTGAGCAGAACCAGAACTTGTGCAGAACCAGAACCTGTGCAGAACAGAGAACCAGAACCTGAGCAGAACCAGAACCTGAGCAGAACCAGAACCTGAGCAGAACCAGAACCTGTGCAGAACCAGAACCTGTGCAGAAGCAGAACCAGAACCTGAGCAGAACCAGAACCTGTGCAGAACCAGAACCTGAGCAGAACCAGAACCTGAGCAGAACCAGAACCTGTGCAGAACCAGAACCTGTGCAGAACCAGAACCTGAGCAGAACCAGAACCTGAGCAGGCATGTAAACAAATAAGAAACTTAAAGTGTCCGTTTTATAAAATAAGGCTAGTAACATGCTTTTCTGAACAGCACTCCTTAACTCTCGTCCTGTGGCTTCACAGAAGGAAGTGTATGTTTTTAAATATAAATATAAAGTCTCTTGCAGCGTGAGCTGGCTCGTCTTCGGCTGCGTCGTCTGGTTAAACTCTGTGTATTGTGTCGGGTGTTTGTTTCTGATGTGCCTAATCAGGTTTAAATGCAGCCTTTTCCTTACCTTCTCTTGAAATACGAACTTTCCATTTGTCATCCACTTTAAAATATCTCCACACAACAGACATCGCTGCCTCCACTTCAAGTTAATGCCGCGTTCCGCTTCTTTTTTACGACAGTCACCGCTTTACAGCGGGCACTGCTTTACGGTAGGCACTGCTGCAAAACTATTGTGCATGTTTTGTTCCGAGACAATTTGACTCTGTAACTCAACATACAGTTAATATAATATTCCCGTTTGTGTTTAGAATAAATATACACATATATATCCGATCCCTGATCGGTGTGTAACGCCCGAGTCGAGTCGAGTCTGAAGTCACGTGATCGGGACCCGGTTTTCGATCACGTGATCGGATCGGGACATCCCTAATCCTAACCAGATGCCCGAGCCACCTCAACTGGCTCCTCTCGATGTGGAGAAGCAGCGGCTCTACTCCGAGTCCCTCCCGGATGACTGAGCTTCTCACCCTATCTCTAAGGGAGAGTCCAGCCACCCTGCGGAGAAAACTCATTTCAGCCGCTTGTATCCGAGATCTTGTTCTTTCGGTCACAACCCAAAGCTCATGACCATAGATGAGGGTGGGAACGTAGATCGATCGGTAAATTGAGAGCTTTGCCTTTTGACTCAGCTCTCTCTTCACCACGACAGACCGGTACAGCGCCCGCTTCACTGCGGACGCTGCACCTATCCGCCTATCGATCTCACGCTCCAGTTTTCCCTCATTCGTGAACAAGATCCCGAGATACTTAAACTCCTCCACTTGGGGCAGGACCTCCTCCCCGACCCGGAGAGGGCATGCTACCCTTTTCCGGCTCAAGACCATGGCCTCGGATTTGGAGGAACTGATCCTCATCCCGGCCGCATCACACTCGGCTGCAAACCGCTCCAGTGAAAGTTGTAAATCACGAACTGATGAAGCCAGTAGGACCACATCATCTGCAAAAAACAGAGAAGTGATTCTAAGGCCACCAAAACGGATCCTCTCAACACCTTGGCTGCGCCTAGAAATTCTGTCCATAAAAGTTATGAACAGAATCGGTGACAAAGGGCAACCTTGGCGGAGTCCAACTCTCACCGGAAACGAGCCTGACTTACTGCCGGCAATGCGGACCAAGCTCTGACACCGGTCGTACAGGGACCTAACAGCCCTTATCAAAGGGCCTGGTACCCCATACTCCCGGAGTACCCCCCACAGAACCCCCCGAGGGACGCGGTCGAATGCCTTCTCCAAGTCCACAAAGCACATGTAAACTGGTTGGGCAAACTCCCACGCGCCCTCCAGGACCCTGCTGAGGGTGTAGAGCTGGTCCAGTGTTCCACGACCAGGACGAAAACCACACTGCTCCTCCTGAATCCGAGGTTCGACTATCCGACGGACCCTCCTCTCCAGAACCCCTGAATAGACCTTACCAGGGAGGCTTAAGAGTGTGATCCCCCTATAGTTGGAACACACCCTACGGTCCCCCTTTTTGAATAGGGGAACCACCACCCCAGTCTGCCAATCCAAGGGAACTGCCCCCGATGTCCACGCGATATTGCAGAGTCGCGTAAGCCAACACAACCCTACAACATCCAGAGCCCTAAGGAACTCCGGGCGAATCTCATCCACCCCCGGAGCCTTGCCACCGCGGAGCTTTTTAACCACCTCGGCGACCTCAGCACCAGAGATTGGAGAACCCGACCCAAAGTCCCCAGGCTCCGCTTCCTCAGTGGAAGACGTGCCAGTAGGATTGAGGAGGTCTTCGAAGTATTCCGCCCACCGACTCACAACATCCCGAGTTGAGGTCAGCAGCACGCCACCCCACCATAAATGGTGTTGGTCGCGTACCTCTTTCCCCCCCTGAGACGCCGGATGGTGGACCAGAATCGCCTCGAAGCCGTACGGAAGTCATTCTCCATGGCCTCTCCGAACTCCTCCCACGCCCGAGTTTTTGCCTCAGCAACCACCCGAGCCGCATGCCGCTTGGACTGCCGGTACCTATCAGCTGCTTCCGGGGTCCCACAAGCCAAAAAGGCCCAATAGGACTCCTTCTTCAGCCTGACAGCATCCCTCACTGCCGGTGTCCACCACCGGGTTCGAGGGTTGCCACCACGACAGGCACCAACAACCTTGCGGCCACAGCTCCGATAAGCTGCCTCGACAATAGAGGCGCGGAACATGGCCCACTCGGACTCCATGTCCCCCGCCTCCCTCGGAACGTGTTCAAAGCTCTCCCGGAGGTGGGAGTTAAAGCTCCGTCTTACGGGAGACTCTGCCAGACGTTCCCAGCAGACCCTCACAATACGTTTGGGTCTGCCAGGTCTGACCGGCATCCTCCCCCACCATCGGAGCCAACTCACCACCAGGTAGTGGTCAGTTGACAGCTCCGCCCCTCTCTTCACCCGAGTGTCCAAGACATGCGGCCGCAGATCAGATGAGACGACAACAAAGTCGATCATCGAACTGCGACCTAGGGTGTCCTGGTGCCAAGAGCACATATGGACACCCTTATGCTTAAACATGGTGTTCGTTATGGACAATCCATGACGAGCACAGAAGTCCAATAACAGAACACCACTCTAGTTCAGAATGCACCAATTAAATAAAAAAGGAAACCTTTCCTGGATCAGCTCTTCTCCTATTGGTCAACAGACAGGATAAAGCAGGATCCACGTGCAGATGTCTGTGCTGCCTCAGTTTAGTTAAAACAGGTGTTTTCCTGTTTGTTTAGTTTTAAACTAAACTTTAAGTGCATACTGTATATTCATTTAATGGTCTATTTATATATTTCTGCTTTTATTTCTAATAATGCATGCATGCGTGGGTTTCCTCCGGGTACTCCGGTTTCCTCCTACAGACCAAAACATGCATGTTTGACTCTAAATTGTCCATAGGTGTGAGTGAGAAAGTGAATGGTTGTTTGTCTCGTTTGTGTCTATGTGGCCCTGTGATGGACAGCAGGGCCGAGCGCAATTCGTGGCAGTGGCAGCTGCCACCGGAAGTGCCGCGAAGGCTGCCACGGCCACCGGAAGTGCCGCGAAGGCTGCCACAGGGTGCCACCGGAACTGCCTTCCACACACACGGACAGCTGCCACGGACTTTGTCAGATCATCTTCCACAGCAGTTTTGTGCAAAACTATTGCCGTTTTGTGTAAAAAAAATAAATAAATACTAGCTGCCACGGACTTTGTCAGATCATCTTCCAGTTTTGTGTAAAAATAAATAAATAAATACTAGCTGCCACGGACTTTTTCAGATCATCTTCCAGTTTTGTGTAAAAAAATAAATAAATACTAGCTGCCACGGACTTTGTCAGATCATCTTCCAGTTTTGTGTAAAAAAATAAATAAATACTAGCTGCCACGGACTTTGTCAGATCATCTTCCACAGCAGTTTTGTGCAAAACTATTGCCGTTTTGTGTAAAATAAATAAATAAATAAATTAATTAAATAAATAAATCTTCATCTTTATTGTATGTCCTTCAAAAATGACCTGACGATGATGATTATATTATTTAATAAACACAGAACAACCTGTAATAGTGCATTTAGGAAACATGTCTAAAATAGTGCTTTGTGTGTAGGATGACTAAAAAATACATATTTCTTTTTTTAAATTACAGTTAAAATTACTTATTAAACACATTGGTGTGCCACAGACTGCCACCAGATGCCACAGGTGCCACCACTACTGTCACCTGCCACGTCACCTGCCATGTCATGTGCCACCACTACTGGCACCTGCCACGTTCCCTGCCACTACTACTGGCACCTGCCACGTCACCTGCCACTATTACTGTCACCTGCCATGTCACCTGCCACGTTCCCTGCCACCACTACTGTCACCTGCCATGTCACCTGCCACGTCACGTGCCACCTAGGTACAGTGGCATATGTAATAAGGCTAGTAAAAAATATATATATATATCAGCAGTAGTATAGATATAAAAAGTAGTGTAAATGTAAACAGTAGTAATGAATGTAAACAGTAGTAATAAATGTAAACAGTGAATGTAAACAGTAGTATGACTATAGGCAGTAATGTAATACAAACATTAGTGCAAATATAAGAAGTAGTGCAAACTGAATGAGCACATGACCGTGAGTTGAGTGAATAACCCGTTTTGATGACACAGAGTCCAGTGTTAAAGTCTTTGTGTTGTGTGGTAATGTGTGAAAGTTTTTTGTGTTAATGCAGTACAAGCAGTGGTGGGATGTAACTAAGTACAAATACTTTGTTACTGTACTTAAGTACATTTTTCATGTATCTGTACTTTACTTAAGTAGAATTAATTAGCCTGGCCCTCGCCTTCCTGCACAGCTCCGCTCAATTCTCATTTCCCTTCACTGCACAGTCTGGGACTTCTCCCATCCACAACCATTTCTCCGGTAGATTTTTGTTCGGACCAATCAGAGAGCAGAAGGCGGAGTTTTGAACGACGTCGACTGACGTCGTCATTCAAAATGGCTGCCGCCACGAAGGAATTTTCAATAAAACAAGGTAAAAAACTATTATTTCTCTGCTGAGAAAAAATATATTTCATAGCTGACGTTATATCAGAAGTGTTCCTGAGCAATCAGAGAGCAGAAGGCGGAGTTTTGAACGATGTCGACTGACGTCGTCATTCAAAATGGCTGCCGCCACGAACGAATTTTCATCAAAACAAGGTAAAAAACTATTATTTCTCTGCTGAGAAAAAATATAGTTCATAGCTGACGTTATATCAGAAGTGTTCCTGAGCTTAACAGTTCCTAAATCAATTCACGAAATGGTCAAATCTGCTGGATATTAAATAGTTTCGGTTTGATATTTTCCAAACAGCCTCGGGTGCGCTACGAAAATAAATGATAAAAAATCGAATTTTATCTCAAATGTTTCATCTAGGCCAACAGTCAGTAAATTAAAGACATATAATTACACACTGGTGGCAGAAAAAATATCCACCGAGTGGTTTCTGAGCAATTTATCTGATAGCCTGGACCTCGTCAGGCTAAACTAACAAAACTCTGCCTCCTGTTCTCTGATTGGTCCATTCAAAAATCTCCAGGAGAAATCGTTGTCTATGGCAGAGATGCCAGACCCTAGTCCAAAGCGAAGTGAAGGACAAGGGTCTGGTTTAAACCAGGCTAGTAGAGTGTTGTATGAATGGGTAAATGAGGACAAAGATTGTGTTGTAAAGAGCTCTGAGTGTCTTGATCAGATAGAAAGGTGCCTTCACGTTAATCAGCGCGTTTGTGAACTGCAGTAAAGTGAGCCTCGACTCAGAACTGTGAAACGGCAACACAGAGTGTTTTTAAAGTCTGCTTCCTTAAAACAAACCACGGGTCAGAGCTTATTTAGTAGTGCTGAGCTTTATGAGAGGAGCAGAGAGAGGTGGAGACATTAATAAATCAGCAGTTTATCATATCTCTAAAGACACGGTCAGTCTCAGCTGTGGAAGAAGCCGTCTCGTTAGCGGCTAAGGACCGTATCTTTAGC
>JBBPBX010014114.1:30471-51390 GCA_038048925.1 Garcialebias charrua | reverse complement strand
GAATCACACATCCCACCTTAACAGTAGAGGTTTTGTTAGTCTAATTCACAGAAACGGCTCCTCTGTTTTCATCAGGTGTGAACCGTCTGGGAATCAGCACAATCTGCCGGCACCCTGTTTGTCAACAGCACTGGTGGCAGTCGTTGTTAACCCGGGCCACGACCGAGCCGGTATGGTTTCACTTTGATAAACTCGCATTATGGTTTTGGCAAAAGTGTTTTACATCGGATGCCATTCCTGACACAACCCTCACCATTTACCCGGGCTTGGGACCGGCACAAGAGATACACTGGCTTGTGCTCCCTATAGGCTAGTTGCTTGGGGTCCACTATCCAGGAAAATGGGGAATGTGGTAAAGAAGTGAAAAAGAGAGTCCAGGCAGAATGGAGTGGATGGAGAAAAGTTTCAGGAGTGATTTGTGACAAAAAGGTGTCAGCAAAGGTCAAAGGAAAAGTTTACAAGACAGTGGTGAGACCAGCTATGTTGTATGGTCTGGAGACAGTGTCATTGACAAAAAGACAGGAGAAAGAACTGGAAGTAGCAGAAATGAAGATGCTGAGGTTCTCCTTAGGAGTGACAAGGATGGATAAGATCAGGAATGAGATCATCAGAGGTACAGCACATGTTGAACAACTGGGAGATAAAGTTAGGGAGGCCAGACTGAGATGGTTTGGACATGTCCAGAGGAGGGACAGTGGGTATATTGGTAGAAGGATGTTAGAAATGCAGCTGCCAGGAAAAAGACACAGAGGAAGGCCAAAGAGGAGATATATGGATGCAGTTAGAGAGGACATGGAGGTAGTTGACAGGGTGACAGGGCGTTCTCTGTAGCAGGCCCAAGACTCTGGAACGAGTTACCGCTGCTCATCAAACAGGCCCCCTCCCTCTCAGTTTTCAAATCCCGGTTAAAAACTCACTACTACTCCATCGCTTTCAATGCCAGCTGATTTGTATTGGATCGTTTGATTTATGATCTGCAATGTTTTTATGTTTTTCGTGTTGTACTTCATTGTCTGTGTTGCCTGTTGCGTGTTTGTTTGTCCAGCACTTTGGTGTGGACTTGTTCCTGTTTAAAGTGCTTTATAAATAAAATGGTATGGTATGGTATGGTATGGTAGTTGGAGTGAGGACAGAGGATGCAGAGGACAGAATGAGGTGGAGGAGGATGACTCGCTGTGGCGACCCCTGAAGTGGGAACATCTGAAAGAAGAAGAAGAAGAAGGAGGTGTCTTGTGTTTGTCTCGGGTAGTCCTCATGGTGTGTTCCTGCCTTCCGTCCTGTTTCCTGGATAAGCTGCCCTGTCAGCCTTTGCTTTATTTTTTTTGTTGTAAAAATAAATCTTTTGATTCTTTTCCACGTGCCTCCTGTCATCCTCCTGCAATAGGGTTCAACTCTCCTGATGGCAGAACACGACAATAATGAGCAACTTAGATGTGTGACAATGCACCCAGTGTGTTGTTCTATTATCGATCTGAGGCTTTAATTGCAAACGATTAAAAAAAATCTATCTTTCTGTTTCCTCCAGTTCTTTCCTTATGGCGACGCATCCAAGTTTGCCCAGCATGCCTTCAGAACCTTTGACAAGAACAGTGATGGAACCATTGACTTCAGAGAGTTCATCTGTGCGCTGTCCATCACATCACGAGGCAGCTTTGAGCAGAAGCTCAACTGGGCCTTCAACATGTACGATCTGGACGGAGACGGCAAGATCACACGGGTGGAGATGCTGGAGATCATTGAGGTACCGAGCAAAAAACTAATTTACACAGCTTATTTCTGATTACACTACTAAAACCTTTTGATGGTGTTCTGCTGAGGAGGCTTCGACAACTGAGACATTCGGAACCAGTTCTGGAAACCTCTCTTATTTTTAATATCCGGTATAGCTATGTTTGTGGACCTTGACGACATAAGCTTCAGAGCTTGTTGTTTGCTAATTAACTCAGTTCCAAGGATCCAGCACAAGGTTTCTCTGTTCTTACTAAAAGGTTATACCACAGATGGTTGAGCCTGAGGGGGCAAATCAGCTCGCATATATTCATAAATTCAAACAACATGCAACAAGAGCAAATTAATCTAGGATATGCAAACTTTAGTAGCACCTTGTCTCTGTTTGTGAATTCATCCTTTAAAGCTGAACTATGTAACTTTGTAATGTAGTCTAACTTTTCAAACAATATATTTTTAACATATTTCTTCACTCTGTCACTATCTACTGACAGACTGATGTTAGACAAAGTAATCTCTGAAAAAAACTATAGTCCCCTTGCTTCTCTATCAGCATTTATAAAAACACTAAAAACACAGAGTGACCCGGACAATGACCAGCCAATAAAAACAGAGTTGTTTGTCACGCCCCCGCCTGTCCCAGCCTCAGCGCCGCGGCTCGTTCTCATTCAAAGGATTGCAAAGCGATGCAGGACTGTTTTGTATGTGACACAAATGTATTAAATATCCCTTCTTCATCCCAGAGCTGGACTTTTATTTTGTTTTTTTGCCAAAAGTCAAGTGATCGCTTCATCCTCCACTCACAGGAATGAGGAAATGGATTTGTCACGACTCACGAGCGAATTAAATCATGTCCAAAGTGGCTGGTGAAGCTCTGCTGATTGCAGGGTCTTTTTGTGTTGTTGGACGAGTGATTCATGGTTTTATTATATTTTTTAGGACATTATATTATCATATAATCACATAACTTCGGAGCGCAGAGACAGGACATGTAGTGGGGGCGGAGCATTCCAGACATACCAGACATCGACTGACAGACATGAGGAAATCACGAGCGAATTAAATCATGTCCAACGTTGCTTCGTGAAGCTCTGCTGATTTCTGCTGGTTTTTGTGTTGTTAGACAAGTGCTTTATGGTTTTATTATATTTTTTAAAACGTTTTTTTAACATATAATCACAGAATATTGAAGCGCTCCGAGCAGACACACAGCAGGGGGCGGAGCTGCAGAACTCAAGTTCACAGAGAACGGACTGTAGCTCCTCCTCAGAGTCATATATTGCCCCTTTTCCACCGGTCGGCTCGGGTCGGATGTTACGTCATATGTGCGTCGCAGAGACCCCCTTTCATCCTTTTCCACCGGATATTCCGTGCTGAGCCGCGCGAGATTTCTTGAGATTTTCGGGCTGGTTTCAGAGGTGTACTGAGGCGAGCTGACCCGCTCCGGAAGGAGGAAGGAGGAGACTCGAGCAGTTTTCACGGAAGCAAGGGACGCGATCACTGCAGGACTTTACATGATAAACACGGTAAAAACAATTATTATTTTTTAAATTTATAGCAAAGATGGGTCTTCAGCTGAACGTGTCCTTAATAAAATCACGTACTGCTCAAAACTGCAGGATTTCAAAAAATAGGTTCGCCACGAGCAACACGCGGCGCGCGGGCGGCTTTATGTCTTTAAATGTAGCTCAATGAACAGATATAAAATATATTTCATAGCTGACTTTATAGTACGAGGGCTCCTGAGCTTAACCACGCTTTAATATTGTCACGTAGTGGTCAAATATGCTGCATTTAAAGTAGTTTCGCTTTGACTTTCCAAAACTGTGCTTGCACAACGAAAATAAATTATAAAAATTCGAATTTTATTTCAAATAACTCCAACAGGATACATTTCGTATATGAACATGTTGTGATCACACTAGATTTTTTTGAAAAATATCAGCTATGTGGTTTTTGATAGAATTGATAATATGTGATACAAAGTACAAGGGAGAAAATTAATGGTGGTAGCTTGACACATTTATGTCTATAAAACATTGAATTTTATTTCAAATAACTCCAACAGGATACATTTCGTATATGAACATGTTGTGATCACACTAGATTTTTTTGAAAAATATCAGCTATGTGGTTTTTGATAGAATTGATAATATGTGATACAAAGTACAAGGGAGAAAATTAATGGACGTAGCTTGACACATTTATGTCTATAAAACATTGAATTTTATTTCAAATAACTCCAACAGGATACATTTCGTATATGAACATGTTGTGATCACACTAGATTTTTTTGAAAAATATCAGCTATGTGGTTTTTGATAGAATTGATAATATGTGATACAAAGTACAAGGGAGAAAATTAATGGACGTAGCTTGACACATTTATGTCTATAAAACATTGAATTTTATTTCAAATAACTCCAACAGGATACATTTCGTATATGAACATGTTGTGATCACACTAGATTTTTTTGAAAAATATCAGCTATGTGGTTTTTGATAGAATTGATAATATGTGATACAAAGTTCAAGGGAGAAAATTAATGGACGTAGCTCGACACATTTATGTCTATAAAACATTGAATTTTATTTAAAAAAAAACAGTTTCTGGACGAGTAGGATTCTGGACCCCGCCCACAGAAGGGGTACAAAAAAGCTGTGGAAACAGAACATAGATGTGACCCGACCCGAACTGAGCCGACCTGAGCCGATCCAACCCGAGCCGAGCCGAGCGGTGGAAAAGAGGCATTAGGCTCTGAGGGGGAGGGAGCAGAATGCTTTTACATGCTGGAAATTTTTCTAAGTCCAAGCGGCATGCAGAAACTACATAGTTCACCTTTAATTTATCTCTTTCTCTTCTTTTCTTAAATAATCTTTGGTCAGAAAGAAAATTTTGAGTTGTGATTGGTCCATTTTATAACCCAACCCAACTAGAAAACAGTCTAGTCTGAGAGCCTTTTAATGTATATCTTAAAATGTGTCAGAAAAATGTTCATTCAGTGGTTGAGCAATGAGGTACTCTGCAAACCTCGGACTTGATTCACCTGCAAGAATGTCTGAAGAGATCTTTATGGGAAGAAGCAGAGTTATTACATTTACCACTATCAAAATTTGTTTTTTGGTCATGTGGCGCCGTCCGTCCGTTGGTTTGTCATTATATTGATAATTTCATGTCTGCGCTCTAAACTGATAATTCCTTGACATAGAAATGTTAAACTGCACAGCTGGACACCTCATGGGTCTAGGATGATCCGTATTGGTTTCAAAGTCACGGGGCCAAAGGTCATGGTCACAGGAGACCCCTTTGTTGCCATGTCTATTCATTCATTCAACCTTTATTTAAACAGATAAATCACATTGAGTCTCAAAGACTCATTTACAAGTGAGATCTGCTGGACAGACAAAGTGATGAAAAATAACACATAGGGTTTGGAGACAAAAAAATTCCTAACACATTTCTGACCTGTGAAGGTCAAACATGTGGTAATGAAAAAAATCTCGCACACAAGCACATAATGACACCGACATTACGCAGAAGGGGGAGGAGAGAGGAGTCTCAAAGGCAGGTACTTGGGGGGGGGGCTGCCGGCCACTGCCAGAAAACGAAGCCAAAGTTCTGAACCGATGACAAATGTTTTTTCAGCTGGGCTCCACTGACGTCCATGGAGTAGCAGATTTGGGAGGATGAGAGCGTCAAGTTTACAAAACATCCCAGGCGTTTTGAGATAAGACGGCCTATCAAGGCCAGTCGGGGAGCCGAATGTCATATAAACATGATTATTTTTGGAGACAGGCAGAACTTTAATGACATCTACCTTCAGTCTGTGTCGGTCCACTCGCTTCAGAAATGTCCAAATTAAAAATGACCGTACCAATGGAACCTGTCTCAGAAAATCCCCAAGATCTAATCCATTCAGCCAAAAGTCTGGTTTCTCGAGACATGAACCAAGCATCATGTAAGGCAGCCAGCCTGACCAGGTCCAGATTTGCTGCAGACGTCTTCCTTTTATGTTGATATACCAGGAACCAGACAAATCCAAAAAGCAGGAACCAGTTATCATAAATCCAATTGAATATGCGTCCTTAAGATCCACAGATGACAGCAGAGATAGACACATCATCAAGTCTTCAAGTCAATGAGATATCCAGCTGTGTACATGACAACAGGGCAAATCGGCTCAACTACAACCGGTCTTCTTATTGAAGAAATGTTTTCAGTTGTGTTGAGGGACCAACTGACCAAATTAAAGTCCATAGTTATGATTCAGAAGATTTTGTAGAAGAGAGTCTCTCAGACAGTTTCACAGACAAGACAAAGCAAAAGCAAAGTGGAGACCGAGAGGAGACGTCCGCCCTTGACAAGAGCAAGTGTTGAATGATGCTGAAGGTTGACATCTAAGTAACAGAGAAATGTGAAAAACTTTGTCCCCTAGATTGTTTCCATCTGTCTGGTAAGACTGTACAGATGAAGACTTACAACTTGCTGTGGACAGGTAAGACTGCCCACAGTAAGTTGTCCATGGTGTAACTCCACAAATGTTTAGGACAGAAAATGCCATCAGACAATGGCTCTAGATTGGATTTTATTTCATTAAGACCTTTTCCACAAAAGAAATCACAAGTTTTTAATAATAATAATAATTATGAATTCCATTTATAATGCACTTTTCATTAATAAAAATCTCAAAGTGCTACAAAGTGTAACAAAGCAAAGATCAAAATAAAACAAGTGATAAAATCAAATAAAATCAATAATAATATCGACTAAGATCAAAGATAAAATCATGTGGATGCAGATTAGGCTTGCTTAAAAAATAAATAAAATAAAACAAGTGATAAAATCAAGTAAAATCAATAATGATATCAGCTAAGATCAAAGATAAAATCATGTGGAGGCAGAATAGGCTTGCTTAAAAAGAAAAGTCTTTATGCTGCTTTTAAAGTCAACCAGTGACTGTGGAGCTCTCAGGTCGTCAGGGAGGGAGTTCCATAGGCGGTGGGCAGCCACACAGAATGCTCGGTCTCCCAAGTTTTTAGTCTTTAGTCTGATTATCAAATGGTTTTGGACCTGCAGTTGCACTCCTTCCTGCACCAGGGATGTAAACGTGCTGAACCAGGTGCTCAGGGACTCTACAGTGCTGAGCAGGAGGTGAGTTGGTGACGATGGATGAAAGGTTTGTCAGCATCATTCCGTCTGCCACCTCAGTACATTCCAGAGGACTGCTCTGGACAGAGCTGGCTCTCCTAATCAGTTCATCCTGTCAGTCAGCACTGCCCCCACCTCAACACTCTGTGGCGTAGAACAGTGGATCAGAACATTGCACACCAAAGGACCTCAGTCTCTCAGCTGGTGCAGCCATCCAAGGAGACAACAGAGTCAGGAGTGTCCTGGTTCAGCCAGGTCTCTGTCAAAACCATGAGGCTGTTCTCCCTGCAGTCCCTCTGCAGCCTGATCAGCACCGATAGATCGTCCATGTCATTGGAGAGCGACCAAAGGATTCCCTTTGTAAGTTTACAGTTTTTACAGTTTTTACAGTTGTCCCTTTCATGGTTTACAGTTCTGTCTTCTCTCTCTGTGTGGAGTAATCCAATGTGGCCCAGGGCTAACCACTGCTCCTGAGACTAAACAGAGCCATAACTAGTAGAATCTCCATCTGTCCATCATCTTTACCTCCTTCTTCCTGTCTTGGTCACTGGTGCCCATGTCCAGCCGCCACTGAATGAGAGGCGGGGGACACCTGGACAAATTTCCAGTCCATCACAGGGACACCTAGGGACAATTTAGAGTCACCAATCAGCCTAGCACATGTTTTTTACCTGGAGAAAACCCATGCAGCAGAGAGAGAGCATATAAGCTCCGCCCAGAAAGGCCCCCTTGCCAGGATTTAAGCAGCAATCTTCTCACTGAGACGTGGCAGCTCTACCAGCTGAACCACTGTCAGTGGTTCCCAACCTATTTTCCTCAAAGACCCCCTTCTTACTTCCTAGCCAATCTGAGACCCCCCCAATCCCTCGCTACTCCCCTCTCCTAAAAGACTCAATCAGATTAATCTCTTCATGTCTCTTCATCAAATTGATAAAAGAATAAAGTAAATAGTCTAATTAATATTTTAAGTAATAGCAGTGTAAATAATAATTTAAAAAGTTTCAAACTTTTATTTGTAAAAGGTATAAACTGGTAGTTGTACAACAGAAACCAGAATACTGTTTTGAGAATTACTGACATACATTTTCTTTAAAAACGAACAACAGAGTAATTTTAAAAACAGACTTTAAAAAAAAAAAAGTTTTGTCAAGATATCTTCCTGATCCTGTCATGCAGCTGATTTTTGCAATTTTCAGCTATTTTATCTATTATGTCCTTGACAATATGACAATAAATGGTAAATGGAGCTTATTTATATAGCGCTTTCCAGCCCCCTGTGAGGAGCCCCAAAGCGCTTTACAATACCAGCCATCCACCCATTCATTCACACATTCATACACTGGTAGTGGTAAGTACAATAAAGAAACTCTGCCTCTGACTGACTCTGACAGTGTTAGAGAGTGGGACAGTTTGCATTTGATCTACTGCATGAGCTCCACATATCAACTCAGGCAGGTGGTTTCAGAAGGTTTCTCCTATATTGTGCACATTTTTAGCCTTAGCAATTAAAAGGGAACACTAAAAAGATGCTTCTGTAGCTCTGTGAAAACCACTATCTGCTCTTTCAAAGGCAAACTGCTTGTTCCTGAAAGTATTCCTGACAGTCACCATCACCAATAGTAATAAGTCTGTTCTAAATTAGGGGGAAATGTTCTTATGTTGTCAGAAAATGACGACTCTGTGTGTTTTTACTAGGGATGTTGATCGATTAAAACTAACTAATTAATCGCAAATAAGTTTTAAAATTAATCGCGATTAATCACGATTAAACACTTTAAGGCAATTTATAATAAAGATGGATTCATTCATCAGTTGAGTCCAAACCTTTATTGTTTCACACAATGTTTAAAATCTGGAAGAAAAAAATTGTACAAGAAAATGCAGCACATAACCAAAAGTGCAAAATGCAAAAAATATATTGTAACAGAGCTACTCTTCTTCATTTGTCCAGCTACTAAGGCAAACCAGTCTCTCTACATTGCTTGAAGAGAGAGCAGCTCTCTTCTTCTGAACAATGTGGCCTGAGAGGGAGAACAGTCTTTCACAGGGTGCAGTGGTGGGATGTGTGGAGAGATATTTGTGATCAGTTTGTGCTAGTCCGGGGTATGAGTCCCTTCTTTTTGACCACCACTGCAGTGGGCACTCATCCATGTCAGTTTTGGTTTCTGATTTGTAGCGGTCCCGTGTGGACTGAATGGAGTCTGCCTCATCATCTGTGTCTGAATCAAATGATGCAGGCAAGAAGATGGACATCTTCCTCTTCTTTAGTGGTGCTTCCCCTGCTGTTTGAGCACCTTGGATCTGGGCATTTCTACCCTCTTTGAGCAAATTGTTTAAGGAACTCCACATGTCGCCTCTCTCAGATTTAGGCAGGCATTTTAGTAGCATTGTTGAGCCAAGTGAGATTGGAGTTCTTCTTCCGTTGAGCCAGGTCTTCACAAAAGGCCTTCTTGAATCGCAGTATGTTGACAGTATCATCATCTGAAGGCTCCATGACTCTGAACATGTGGCAGAAGGCAGGCAGCACCACAGAACAGGAGATGTACTTCTGTCCACCCAGAGTTTCTGTGACATACCTGTGAAAACACAAATTAATAAACAATAATCAGGTCTCTCTTGTAAATGAGTCCTTGAGGCTCATTGAGACTAACCTGTGTAAGTAAAGGTTGACTGAAAAAAAATTCATTAGAGCTTTTATTTAATTTAATTCATTTATTCATTAATTTAGAATAAGAAAACAAATTCATCAAAAAGAAAAACACTGAATGAAAAGGGAGCAGAAAGAAGAATTATATTTTATTTTATTATTGACTCTTTTTTTTAAACACGTTTTAATTGAATATTTGGGGGTAGTACTGTTAATGAGCTTTATACATGACTTGTAAAATACTATATTCAACCAAATCATAAAATTTTAATAATTTAATTGTGGAGAAAAACACACACACAATTGGTTTGTTTATTTACACAGCTTAACTGATCCACTGACTTACCTAATATCAACTTAACTACAAGGAAAAAGAAATAAAACCGTACCTGCATGGCTCTAGCCTGGCCCTCACCTTCCTGCACAGCTCCGCTCAATTCTCATTTCCCTTCACTGCACAGTCTGGGACTTCTTCCATAGACAACGATTTCTCCGGTAGATTTTTGACGGACCAATCAGAGAACAGAAGGGGCGGAGTTTTTGGCCCCTAACCCACGCCCCCACCTGTCCCAGCGCGCAGCCAGCGAGCAGCCGCATGTTCTCATTCAAAGCGATGCAAAGCGATGCAGGACTGTTTTATATGTGACACAAATTTATTAATTTCCCCTTCTTAATCCCTTATCTGGAGTTTTCTTTTGTTTTTTTGGCCAAAAGTCAAGTGATCGCTCCCTCCTCCCTCCTCCTCCTCCTCCTCCTCCTCCTCTCCCTCCGCTATGAGGAAATGCCTCAGGTTGTCACGAGAGAATTAAAATCGGGTTTTACGTTGCTGCCTGAGTCCCTGCAGATTTTCTGGTCTTCTGGTGTGCTGGACCAGCGATCCATGGTTTTATTTCATTTTTTTGGAACGTTTTATTAACATATAAACACAGAATATGCAGCGCGGCAGCCGGCAGCGAGAGAAAAAGCTGCAGGAGGCGGAGCTGAAGTCAAGTTCAGACAGACCACGGGGGAGCGCGCAGCCACCGAGCATTCGCATGTTCTCATTCAAAGCGATGCAAAGCGATGCAGGACTGTTTTATATGTGACACAAATTTATTAATTTCCCCTTCTTAATCCCTTATCTGGAGTTTTCTTTTCTTTTTTTTTTTTTGCCAAAAGTAAGTGATCATCGCTCCCTCCTCCCTCCTCCTCCTCCTCCTCTCCTCCGCTATGAGGAAATGCCTCAGGTTGTCACGAGAGAATTAAAGTCAGGTTTTACGTTGCTGCCCGAGTCCCATCAGATTTCCTGGTCTTCTGGTGTGTTGGACCAGCGATCCATGGTTTTATTTTATTTTATTAGGACGTTTTATTAACATATAAACACAGAATATGCAGCGCGGCAGCCGGCAGCGAGAGACAATTCAGCAGGAGGCGGAGCTGAAGTCAAGTTCAGCAGACCACGGGGGAGCAGCCATCAGCAGAGGCCACGCCTCCAGCAAGAATCGTTTCCCTATAACAGAAAGTCCAGACCCTAGTACGAAGCGAAGTGAAGGACAAGTGTCTGGTTTTAACCAGGCTAGCATGGCTCAAGTAGCTCCTCCAACTTCTTCAGCTTTCCAAGCTCAGCGTCTGTAAGCAGGGGGATGTTGCTGTTCTGTTGTGACAGGGTTGCCTCTATTGGTGATTTATTTTGTTGGATCCTTTGGATCACGTGGAAAGTGGAGTTCCATCTTGTGGGCACGTCTTGAATCAGGGACTCTTCTTTTTGTTTGTGTGCTACTTGCTGTTTATTCAACTCTCTAGCATTAGATGCAGAGGCGGTCCTAGCCTATTTGGCGCCCTGTGCGAGCAACCCCAATGGCGCCCACCCCCCGTTGGGCACAGGCAGTTGGGTTGCTGCTAAATGGTGCCCCCTGCCTGCAGTGTGGTGCATGACAGGCAATTTGTATCAGAAGGTCACTCCACCATCACCAGAACACTTCTGTTATGTTTTTTTAAACAAGAAATACAGATTAAACTTTACAAATAAACCTTGTATCAAACCTATATGTACTATTTGTATGTACTTTGATCAACAAGAGTTTTACATGCACATCAACTGACAAGTAAAGTCAAGTTTATTTACAAGAACACTTCTTTTATTTTTTTTCAAACAAGAAATGCAGATCAAACTGTACAAATAAACCTTGTATCAAACCTAAATGTACTATTTGTATGTACTTTGAACAACAAGAGTTTTACATGCACATCAACTGACAAGTAAAGTCAAGTTTATTTGTATAGCATATTTAAAACAGAAGCTTTTACCAAAGTGCTTAATAATAATGTCACATTTGTCATCTGTGTATGTTTCCATACAAGACGCAATTAGTCTCTGCATTTAACCCAACCGCCACCAGGTGGGGCAGTGGGCAGCTATTGAAGGTGCCCGGGGGGCAAATGGGGATGAGGTGTGCCGCCCATAGACACCACAAGGTATGCAGTGACTGGGGTTTGAACCTGGGTCCTTTGGGTCCCAAGTCGGTTCCCCTGCCTCTACACCATCTTGGCCCCCATAACAAGAACACAACATAAAATATAACATAAGATATAATTACAGCATGTGGACTAAAAGCAAAAACACAAAACGTACTGTAATTAGAAATGCTGTCACCTAAATGTTGACCCTCCTTGCCTTCCTTGACCTTGATGCAAAGTCTTAAATAATCTCATCATGTGAAATCTGCTCAGCAACTGCATGGTTGATACTGATGACTGCCAGACCACTGAGGCGCTCCTGAGACATAGCTGACCTCAGATGTGTTTTTATCATTTTTAACTTTGAAAAGCTTCTTTCTGCTCCAGCCACTGTGACAGGAATGGTAACTGCAATTCTAAGAGCAGTCCACAAATTTGGATAAATTTCCGAGAGGTCACTTTCATGGACAAAGTTTAGAAGCTCAAGAGCAGTCACAGACTTTGATGGCATGATGAGGATGATTTTCCATGTTGTTTGTTTAGTTTAAGAAGAATGTCAATCTTCAAGACTGTGATATTTTCCACTGTTAACAAAATATGTCGTCCTAAGCAGCTAACCAGTTAGCATCTGCAAGCTAGCCTACAGCCTACGCATTTCACACAACAAGAAATGACAGTGACACAGCTCTTCTTACCTTTAGCTTTTGCTCGTTTCTCCTTCTTCTTATTTTCTCTTTTTCCTAAACTGCGCACCCAATGGCTTTGACCTTTTCCTTTCCATCTTCAATAAGTTGCATTTAACTGGAAAAAATGTAACACCTCCGCCAACCCATGTATGTTTTTATTTTTCATTTTACATATGATTTGGGGAGCCTTAACACTGTTATGTGCAACATTATCTGTTTATGGTTTCTTTGAAGTGTTTTTACTAAATGTTTTTACTGTTTTTATTTGTGTGTGCGCATGGATGGATGTATGCTTTGTACCACTGCAAACCACATTTACCCTTGGGTATAAATAAAGTAACCTGAACCTGAACCCAGGGTTGCCAGATCTGACTTGCCAGTCCAAAAACCTCCATATACACAGCTATGGGTGGGTTGAAAATTATATATATATATGTATTATTTTATAATTATTATAATTAAAATTATTACATTATTTTATATAATTATATACAAAGTAGGTAATTATAGAATAACAAGCAGCCGCCCAAAGCTGTTTCAATGTCTTCAGCGATCATGGTGGGCGCCACTGCCAGCAAGTGGGGGGGTGTAATGCTGTGTTATGCTGCCCCCTGCTGGAAGCCGCCCTGTGCGACCGCACATGCCGCACATAGGAGGGAACGCGTCTGATTAGATGGGCTGTGCTTGAAGTGACCAACAATTTTTCGACATTTGGTTAAAGCAGCATCAAATCCCCCATCCCCCAGTGACACTGTGATTGTTCTCTGCAGCGCATGTGCAGTGCAAGGCAGGTGCTCATATGGAAGGAGCCTTGCAGCTGCTGTCAGGTTTCGAGCACTGTCTGTCCCGAGCGTTGTTATTTGTTTCTCAATGTTCCATTCTTGTGCAACCGCCTGGATGTGCTGCGCACTGGCCTCTGCATAGTGGCGCTCAGTAGATTTACTCACTGTTAAAGCAAAGAAGTGCAGGCTCCAGCTGTCATCAATAAAGTGAGCCGTGACACCCAAGTAGTTATCATTGCTAGCAGAAGTCCAGTGATCGCATGTGAGTGTGATGTACGGTGCTTGCGCTAACAGAGTTTGCTGAATCGCCCTCTTGTTGTTGTACAACGTCTCTATTCTGGACATTACGGTTGACCTTGCAGGTAGTTGATAACCAGAGTCCCCCGACGCCACCCAAATCACATCCCTCAGTCCTGCATCCTCAACAATATTTATAGGTCGACAGTTTTTAGCAACCCAACGAGCAATAGTCTCCGTTATTTTGTTGGTGGCTACCTTAGTCAGCGGCCCACCTCTCGCTCCAAACTGTTGCAGAGTTGTCTGTCGAAGACCTCCTCCATCTGATGTCGCTGCCACACCAGGATGTTTCGCCCTCAGGTGATATGTGAGAGATGAATTGCTTTGGTGATAATTAAATACACTTTTGCAATATACGCAAATTACTTTGGTTTGGTCCAAAGCACCATCTGGTAACAACTTAAAGTGAAATTGTCCATTTAATACCGTTTCGTCCTTTTCATTCATTGCTAGCTTTCCCGAGCAACCGGAAGTGAGGTACGGCAACCGAAGGGGGAGCTTTTCAAAATAATCGTTGCGTCATTTTATTTTATCGTGTCAAAATAAATAAAATAACGCAAATAATTAACGCGATAATTTCAACAGCTCTAATATATATATACCGTATTCTCCGGCATATAAGTTGCACCTTTTTGCCTACATTTCTAAGCCCTGCGACTTATTCATTCATTCAACCTTTATTTATACAGGCTAGCCTCGTTGAGTCACGGGGACTCATTTACAAGAGGGACCTGTCTCACTCACACCAAACAACCATCCACTCTCACACTCACACCTAGGGTCAATTTAGAGTCACCAATCAGCCTAACAAGCATGTTTTTTGGTCTGTGGGAGGAAACCGGAGTACCCGGAGGAAACCCACGCATGCACGGGGAGAACATGCAAACTCCACCCAGAAAGGCCCCGGACCGGGATTTGAACCGGCAACCTTCTCGCTGAGAGGCAGCAGCTCTACCAGTTGTGCCACCGTGCTTATAGGCCGGTGCGACTTATACGTCGATTTTTCCAATATTTTGGTCATAATTTGACTTTGGTCAAAAACTCCAAAAATGGTGCAGTACCAGTTTCGGCCGCTATGGGCGCTAAGAAACCCTTTACAGTACCTACACTGTTGACATCTGCCTGGTCCAAAAATGGTGCAGTGACACAGAAGATGAAGACTTCAATGGTTTTGAATAAATAAATAAAAACCATAAAATAAATACAGTATCTGTTTCTGTCATCATTTTAAACTGAGACACGTTTTTTACTGTAATGTCAGCTAATAAAAATATATTTTTATGTGTTTATCTTTAAAGATAAATGATGAAAGACACAAAATATACAAAAATTATGTTAATTTATTAATGAAAAGTTCAACTAAGACACATCAAACAAAATACTGTAGTTTTTATGTGATAATCTTGTCAAAAGTCCTTCCAAACAATTTGGCAGCCAGTCCAAAATAATGTTAATTTATTAATGAAAAGTTCAACTAAGACACATCAAACAAAATACTGTAGTTTTTATGTGATAATCTTGTCAAAAGTCCTTCCAAACAATTTGGCAGCCAGTCCAAAATAATGTTAATTTATTAATGAAAAGTTCAACTAAGACACATCAAACAAAATACTGTAGTTTTTATGTGATAATCTTGTCAAAAGTCCTTCCAAACAATTTGGCAGCCAGTCCATTTTGGGCAAAACACCAGTTCACGTGAGGTGCGACCTATAGGCCGGTGCGACTTATAGGCCGGTGCGACTTATACGTTGATTTTTCCATTTAATTGGGCATAATTAGGTTGGTGCGACTTATACTCCGGTGCGACTTATACGCCGACGAATACGGATATATATATATATATATATATATATATATATATATATATATTATATATATATATATATATACAGGTAGTCCCCGACTTACGAGCGAGTTCCGTTACAACGAGTATCTCGTAAGATGAAAAACTCGTAAGTCCGACAACGCACGTGCTATCTCGTAAAACCGGAACAGCGCTCGTAAATAGGAAAAAAGACGCCAAAGTGCCTTAGTGCCAACTGCAGCTGTACTTTTAGTTATTTTCATCACAGAAACAGCATACTGTACTGTACAGTACAAAACAGATAAATAAAAATATAATTTCTTACTTTGAGCTGATCAAGCTTGTCTCGTCTGTTTGCACGTCCGAGCACGTCGTCGGGGCTCCATACATTCTGCTGCTCTAACGTCGTCCAAACTGTTTAGAGGAAGGACTGTTAGCCTGTTAAGTCCATACATTTGAAGCCATAAAAGGAGTTTACTTTAATAAACTTACCGAAAGCCGTTTCTCCGCGGTGTTCGTTCATCCAAAACAAGCTGACCGCGTGAGCTGTGGTTTGTTAGCCACCGCCATTAGGCCTGCACTCATGTGCACCGTGCTCCGTGCTAACGAGTCCATCCATCCAAAAAAGGCTGTCGGAGCTGCTTCTCCACGTTAGCTGAATGTCCATCCAACATCTTAGGCTGCTAGGCGGACATCGAGGCGAGCTCCCGGCCGCCGGTTCGGTTTGGTTCTGGTGGGGGTCCGCTTAGCATTTAGCCTAGCCTTAGCTTAGCCGATGGGCTAATGTTGTCGCGCGGCGCTTTTTAAGAGCGATCGCGGAGGATCGCGGCGGTTGCTCCACAACAGACACGTCCACAAAGTTCACAGAGAGTTTCCAGCTCATTTATCCGTATGAGGCAACCTCTGATCGCACGCACGGTCCTAAAAAGCCAGCAGCTCCCACCCAGCATGTCCGCCAGCTCCCGGTCCCGGGATGTCGGCTCGGCTTGGTAGCTCTGCTCGTTGCCTGTCGGGCGGCAGGGCAGTGGGAGCTCCGCTTAGGTCTGCTCGTTATATTTCAGGCGGGGGAATGTGGGAGCGATCGCTAATACAGTACAGAATGCACTAAAAATTGAAATAAAACATAAAAATAACAATTATACTTTATTTATAAAGCCATTTAAAACGACCACAGCTGCAACAAAGTGCTGTACACATGAAATTAAGAACATTTAAACAAAAAAAACAAAAAAAAATCTTTTTTTTTTAATGTCATATTTTTATTAATTATGATAATCTCGTAAATTCGGATCCTCGTAAGTCCATACGCTCGTAAGTCGGGGACTACCTGTATATATATATATATATATATATATATATATATATAGTATGAATAGTGCAGTATTAGACTGCACATATACAGGAATGATGAATACTGCAACATTAAGAACAAAATACCAAGTGTATTTAAAGTGACTGTGATGAGTTCAATAAAGTCAGAGCCTCGTGAAAGAAGCTCTTCCTGAGTCTGTTGGTGAGCAGGGGCTCCTGTAATGTTATGTGATGTAATAAACCAGATGGTGGGAGATTGAAAAGTCCACAATTAGGATGAGAAGCGTCCTGAATAAGTTCCTCACCCTGCCCAGGCAACATTTGGTAGACGCTCTCAGTTGTGGGTAACAGTGCCAGTGATGTGTTGGGCAGTTTTCACCTCCTGCTACAGCACCTAACTGTCTGATGCAGAGCAGAAGTTGTACCTTTCTGAGATGCAGTTTGTGAGAATGCTCTCGATGGTACAGTGATATAAGCTCAGCAGGATCTGTAGAGGATAAAGATGCTGTTGTGCCTTTTTAAACAGAATTAAGTTGTTGTGACCAAGAGAGATGCTCAGAGATGTGAGTACCCAGGAACTTGACTCTGGGTTTCCTGTCTATATGCAGTGGAAATGCATACCTTCTTAACCTTAACGCCTCACATCCACTTCACAACTGCTTCCAGATGCTTCCATCAAACAGGCGTTACAGAGTCCCGCTGGCCAGGAAGAATATTTACAAGAAAGCATTTGTACCATCTGCAATAATGTTCTTAAAGAAAGCTAAATAAGATGGTAGCATCCATGTTTCATTCCATGCTCATTTCTGACTCACCAGGTTCAGGATGAAGTGTTTCACGATAGTTTTTAGTGCGGACGCCATAGAGAGACACACATCACACAGAGAGAGGTCGACAGGTTTACACCTGTCTGTTGGTCTGATGCTCTGCAAACAGCAGCCGCCTGCTCACTTCTCATTTAATCCACTGTGACAGGAGGATCCTGGTGCAGATGAACCTGCTGTCATCTTTCACCTGAATTCCTCGTGTTTCTGTCCAAACGTGTCACCAGATTAAAATCACCTCCATACGTTTGCTGTTTAACATGAAATCTTAACGTCTGTGTTGATTGCTTCTTGTTGTCTCCTGTTTCCAGCCCACCCCCTGATTAGGATCTTCTCGTCCCTCTTGGAGACCTTCTCCACCCCCACACGCAGCAGCCATGGCAGATGATGCGGACATGCGCAATGAGCTGTCAGATATGCAGCAACGTGCCGACCAGCTGGCCGACGAGGTGAGACCATGATGTTAGCTTCCACTTTTAGCTGTTTGACCTGCAGCACATCTGACATGAAGGCCTCAAAGGATGTTGTTTGAAGCCAGGGTCCAAATAAATGTAATGAACTATTAATATCTTACCTGTTGTAGATGGCTCTCAAAGTTAGGAGAAGTCGTTATATTCTGACCAAACTAAGGAGCTGATTTGTAGTATGAGCCAGGCCGAGTCTAACGTACAAAGGTCCTGTTTTAAAACAACTAAACATTATATAACTGGTTTGTATTGTTACAATTAAAAATAATGACTTCCTCAACAATAGTAGCCTTGCTCTCTAACCTTAATGTAAATTTAAACATCACCCATTTTTGTTATTTTTGAATAAATAATTGGTTCTTGGCAATAAAACTCAAGTTCTTTCAATCTAGCAATAGTGTTTTTTTCCTCACTAAAATATGGTTTAAATCTGTAAAATAAACAATTTAAGCTAAAATATTGCATTTAACTTAATTTTATCAAAGCCCTAAAATCAATTTAGGATGTCAAACTTGGTTACAAAAGGGAGCCAGAATGAAAAAATTTGATTCAAACCAAGGGCAGATTTCAGTCAGTACTCACCTTGAGATACCTGACATCTTTTCTTGGCTGCAGGGTCCTCAACAAGAGGTTGGTTGGTCTCATTTCACACCCCTATAACTTTTTCCACATCAAATTTAAAGATTGCCATAAAACGTTCTTGTTTTCAAAGTTGGCCATCTTTCATGAGAAGTCTGCACCAAAAAAAAAAGATGCTTGATTTTTAAGCAAAATGAGAAGTGATGAAAATATTTTATATTGAAAATATCATCTTGGGGTCCAGTTGTAAAATGTTACCAAGGGCCACATAGTAGATTATAGGCAGAGTTAAGGCCAGAGTTGTTGCTGCCATCTGTTCTATGAAATTCCAGATCAACCCAAATGGTAATGTTTTATCATCTTTTTTGATCTGGAATTTCATAGAACACCATCTTAAAACTACAGGTAGTCCCCGACTTACGAGCGAGTTCCGTACCTGCGAGTCGCTCGTAAGACGAAAATGTGTACGTCGGAACATGAAACACGTGTTCTCGTAAGTCCGGATTTTCGGTCGTAAGTCGGAAAATTTAAGCTAGCGCTACTACGAACACTCGTTTTTCATGAAAAACGTTCATACTAGTTCATGAACATGCTCAGAAACGTGTTTCCAAACGGTTAGCTAACACACTTTCATCTAAAAACACAAAAAAGTGCTGTATTTTTTACAAATTTACTGCTCGTTCGCCAGCTCGTAAGTCCGGGACCTCGTATGTAAGGGCGCTCGTAAGTCGGGGACTACCTAATCCTAAAAAAGTAATAGTGGCTCATACATCTGTTTTTTAATGTCATCAGGTTTTCATTCAACAATTAATTTCATTCAACAATTAATTTCATTCAACAATTAATTTAATTCAACAATTAATTATCATCACCAATTAATAATTTTCAGGTGCAAATCATTGCAGCAGCAAGCTTTTACACTTCTTGTGCAGAGCGGGGCACTTACAACAGGATTGTTTTTCTATTCAGTTTTAGTCATAAAGCCTTTTAAACTCCTCAGTGGAACATAATTATGTACAATACAAATGTGCAACTAATTTAATAAAACTAGAAATAAAACATAAAACAATCTTCTTTCTTGGGAGGTTGTGGATGAGTGGTTAGAGCAGTTGTCCTCCAGTGTGTTAGTTGGGGGTTCTACACCACCAGTAGTCATATGCCCAAGTGTCCCTGGGCAAGACACTGAACCCCTCATTGCCTCTGATGTGTGTCCCATCAGTGTATGAATGTGATAAAGCTCTGACTAGTCTTTTATAGATATAATAGAGTGCTGTATGAATGTGTGTGGAGGTAAATGAGGCACACATTGGCCCTCATGCACAAACCGTTCGTACGCACAGATTTGTTCTTATCCTGTGCGTACGAGTGATTTGGGATCATTTGTGGCATCCAACAATGTTTTCGTATCCTAAGATTTTTTTCAGATACGAACAAAATGTACGTGTGGTCTGGACCTGTCGTATATTTTACGAGCAGTCGGTCCGCCGTTATCCAGATGGATTTCCATCACTAATCACTTATATTTCGTTATTTAGAAAATATTCTGAGTTTAAAAAGAATTAAATGCAACGACACAAATTTGTTAAATTAAAAGAAAGCGGCTTCAACCCCCCCCCCCGCGCCCCACTCGACCACCGTGCGCCCCCGCGCGTGGTGTGGCACACGCCCCCCCACCCCGTGCCAACAGTGGGCACGGGGTCCCCCCGCGCCAGTGTCGGCATGCCCCCCCCCACGCCGCGCGACTGTCGAGCAGACACACACACACACACACACACACACACACAGCACCGCAGAGAGAGGGGAGAACAAAGCGAAACCAGCTTATTCATTCGTTTCATGTCATTTTTTATTTAAGCTGCCTGTTGACTGCGGGCGCACTGTCATCTGAGTGTGGATCATCGCGCGTCTTGCAGTAAGTCTGCTCCATCTCGCAGACTGTCCACCTGTCGTGCTGCGGCGAGACGTTTGTTTGAAGCCATTTTCAGATCAAACCATTTATTCTTGATTTCTGATACTGTACGACCCACGGGACACACAGCATGCACTACAATATTAATATGAAGTTAACTGTAGTTTAGAGACATTTTAAAATGCTTCTGTTGAAAAACACATCCGACACTTGCGGGGGGTTGGGGGGGTAGCGGTGCGCCACAGCTCTTCTGAATAAGTGAAACTATAATGTAACACAGTACACTAAAATTAAAGATAT